>JASDQU010681674.1:30518-47587 GCA_032191745.1 Picea mariana | reverse complement strand
TTGCGATTGGTGTTAATTACTAGGTCCAATTTCATAAGTAATTTTTGGGTGAGATTCTTATAGAGACATTGGAGTGGGTTTTTCAGCGTCACTAACAATTTCCTGCAATCCTTGCTTGTTGACTTGCTGATTTTCAATTTTCATATTGTGTTCTTGTTTGGAGTAAGAAACCATTTGCATCATATTTTGAAAAATAAACAAAAAATATTTGCAAGATTACAATATGTTGAAGCATTAAAGACAAAGTGCATTATTGAAGTGTTTGGTTTGAGATCTTAGCAAAATTTTGGATCTGATTTGTTTTGCATGGTTGCTTGGTGTTTGAGATATTTCATTTTGAAGTTTACAAAGAAAAGGAAAGAGATTCTTTCCCTCCCATAACTAGAATTCATTGAAGTGAACAAATTGTATTGGCATCTTTGCATTGCTTTGGTTGGGTGAAGAGTAAACACCATAAAAGTTTCATCCATTTTACATTTGACATGAACAACAACCATAAGAAAAGAATTTGAAAATTAAAATCAATTAGAATATTTTCTTTATTAGTAAACCAAAATTAGATAGGCTCAGGGCCTTGGAATAAGATTAGAGAGTGAACTCTCTAGGGCCACCAAAACATAACCTAGCAGTCGTCAAAGAGTGTAAAATCCATTTTTACAACTAGTGTCTCAGGAAGATCCTCTAACATAGGAGTTAAGAACGAGGTCACATTGGGTCAAGTAGGGATATTAGCCCTCTCTACTTGTTTTAGTGTTTGTGGTATCACTTCGATTAATATGTATATGAGGGTTTTGTTGGTGTTGCACCTCTGTGTGAGGTAACACCTTCGAGGCTTCTGGCTTAGTTACCCTACCCTTACATGTTTTTGGACCTGTGAATGTTCGCCTGGTCATTGATTGTGAGGTGGTGGCCTTAGTCACTTTACTAGGTAGCATACAGAGGTGACTGCAGGTGGAAAATGCCTGTAGTACTTGGGGCAAACATTTTTTCATGGTCTCAGTTCCCCTAGAGGGTGCCCGCCTTAATAAAGAGTGCTTGAAATGGTCAAGGATGTTTCACATAGTTCATCATAATTTATCCTCATACCTTCACTAGCCAATCTTGTGGGGACTTCATCTCCCCTAGAAGGTTAGTTTTTGAAAGGCCCTCTAAGCCATCGATTGTATTACTATTGTCCTATATTTGTTAGGGTTGTGATATTTGGTTCCAAGTCTACACTGACCTTAGGTTGAATTGTTTTTTGATATGAACATATTATTTTCACTGTGTCTGAATCACCACATCGATCCCACCGATTATGAGGACTAGAGCCAATCATGGAGGTACAACCATCTCTCAAGTGACACAAGATAAGTGACCATGAATTTTAAGAGTCCCATCTTTGGTTTGAGGAGGCTA
Organism: Picea mariana; assembly: GCA_032191745.1. Taxonomy (NCBI): domain Eukaryota; kingdom Viridiplantae; phylum Streptophyta; class Pinopsida; order Pinales; family Pinaceae; genus Picea; species Picea mariana. Next base: position 46,189 of record JASDQU010681674.1, on the reverse strand, counting down.
TTTTGGATGAAGTGGAAGTGGTCGATAAAAGTCCTCCACCAAACTTTAACCCTCCTTTGACTAATTTTGAAGCACCAATACTTATCCAGGTAAGGGAGATTTTTAGTGAAACATTTTCTTTGTTTAAAAATCCTTAAACCATGTTAGGTTAGAGTGTTTCTTCATGTGAATAAGCCATCAATATCATCTACAAGTGGGGCTAGGGGAATCCCTGTTATGTCCACATTACCATCCCTAAGTACCATTGGACCTACACCATATATACCTTTTTCTACGGGTCCCTCTATTTGGGGAACACCGATCATGTCCTCTTTTCCATCCATTAGTCTACTTTGAATTCCTACAACCATCCCATTAGTTTCGATGTCTGTAGTTGGATCTTGTTCTAGTGGGGGGTCAATCCTTGGTTACAACATGGGGAGTGGAGTTCCGTCCTCCTCCACCTTATTCCAATGAGTGGAGCAACATTATTAGGTACTAGTTTACCATTTGGATGGAATATTATTAGTGGTTTTGTTGTTGTCCCTCGTTAGGCTGGGGGCAGTAATACGTCAGGAGGGATTAATTTTCCATTGGGTAGTACATCGTTCCCTGGGGGCACATCCCCTAAGAGAAACTTTTCACAATGGGGAGGCTATCCCTTTATTCATACCTCCGATCTCATGGGGTTCTTGCTTGGGACTAGTCTTGGGAAAACATCTCCTTTTGGGTCTACACCTACCCCTGGGGGAAATCCCCTTAGGGGCACGTCTAGTCCTGGGAGAAACCATTCTCCTAGGAGTGACACTATACCTAGGGGCACTCACTCTTCTAGAAAAAATAAACCCTTCGGTAGTAAAAACACAGGGGGATTCCAAGGTTCATCTGGGACTTTAGGAACTTCATCTTCCTACCAATATTCTTTTTCTCATACGTTGTTTCATTTCCTTGCAACATTATACTTTTCTGATTTGTTGCATTTGACAAATGACCCTATTACCCATAACCCTTCATGGCCGGTCATGCCTACTAAGATACCATCAAACATGCCCAAATTCGATGGAAAGTCAAGAGAATACCCCTCCATGCACATCATGAAATACCATTTGTGGTGCTCATCCAATTCGTTGATGGATGAAAGCGTGAAGTCACATATTTTCCAAATCTCCTTGACCAAAAGTGCCGCCAGGTGGTATATTGAATTAGAAGGTGCTTCCCTTAAATGTTTTAATGACTTGGCGATGGAATTTCTAATGCATTTGCAATTTCCCATACAATATGAGATTGGAACTTGTCTCTTGATGTCTCTACGACATGATACCTCCACTCACATTACTGATCATATCCATGAGTGGAGGTAGAGATGTAGGATGATTAAGACCTAGATTCCAGACAAACTCCTAATGGAATTCTTTACAAAGTCCCCCTCACCACACATTGCCAAGGATGTAGCTATGGATGGGGTGACTATCGAAGAGCAAGCCATCATGCATTCCCAACACTTATATTTGATTTACTCTTAGTAGAAAACTTTGTAAGATATTATCCTTGTAACATCCCCATCCCCTAGCTGGGGACACACCACACAAAACTTTCCTCTCTGATACAATTTATTAATTAAATTCCCTTCATATGCAATTCTACAACATGCAATTCATGCATGAATATGTATAATTAAATATTAATATAATCAAAAGAATTAATCACACATAAATCACATGAACAAAATTGTGCAGTCCTAATAGCATAAAATGCATGCATAAATTTACAAAAATGAAATGTATCATAATCAACATAACTAACCACACAGTAATAATCATAAGCAAACAAAGGAGCACTTATATATTTTTAAAAATCATATACTTCATGCAGACCTCATACGTTCCTCCCAACCATAGTCTCTACTATTCATATGCTCTCAACAACAGGTCACCCCTGAATTGGGGCTGTGAATCCACTAGGGAAAATGCTCATAAGCTCAGCTAAGGTCTGAAAAACAACTTAACAAAGAGAGGATCAAGTGCCAACTTTAGCAATAGTCCCTAGCTTACATCCTCTCATTCCCCATAGCCTATCCCACCCTAGTAGGTGTACCCATTCTCTTCTCAATAGTCCTTTGGCTATTCCACCTCCCTTCCAGGGCTTCAACAATAGGCCAGAAAGGAAGTCTCAGAGCTTTGTAGCACCGAAAACACAAGGATGCTATAAGAGTTGCAACACCCACTAGTCCAACAGACAGGGAAAAATATTCCCAACAATTCTCTCACCCATGGAGAATTCTCACAGGCCTAACAACCTGCTTCTTCCACCCAAACCACCAAGGACTTACTGGGTAATAGTTCACTTCCTTGCTTCCATCCTCTAGGAAAAATGTACTGATGATGAATGGAATGACTGAATGTAAAGAATGATTGAATGAATAATGATAATTACACAAATTACCCACAATATATATGCATGTGCCCTTTTTGACACTTGGAACCATAGGAAATACCTTGTCCCCCACTTGGTAATTTGTTCCCCTCACTTAGAAACTTAGGATAAATTACATCATAAAGCTTATGATTTAATAATAATATTATTTTATTCCTTGGCTTAAGCTCCTCCTTGACTTAGCCCCTTATCTCAATCCCTTAGCCCCCTTTCCCTCTCATGGAGTCCTAGCCCCCCATACTTTTTTCATCTGACTTGGTCTAAAACAATGATGTATTTTATTAATAAATCTGAGTGTGATCACATATTACATTTACTGGGCTCACTAACCTAAATCACACAGACGCTCTAGCCTCCAAAAAATATATACAGAGGCATTCTGGCCCAAAATATATAGGATCACCAGCCTATTAAATGTATGTACATTTAGAACTAGGGATCAACCTGAGGTTATTGCACTCCCCTCCTCCTTATTTATGCATTGTCTTTAGTGCATTATATAAACATGTACAATCCAAAAATCTTCAAAATTTTTCAAAAATATGTGGGTACTCCTCCCGCATGGCATATTCATGCTCCCAAGTTGCATCTTTAGGACCGTAATAGGTCCATTGGACCTTTACTATCCCTATTTCTTGATTTTGGAGCAACTTGACCTTCCATTCCAATATGCACACCGATTGAACTTGAAAGTCACCTTCTTTCTCCACATGAATCAAATTCCAATCAATTACATGATTAGCATAAAAAACATACCTTTTAATCAAAGATACATGGAATACATTATGAATGCACATGGATGCAGGCAGTGAAATAATGTATGCAACAAGACCGATCCTTTCTAGGATCTCATATGGCCCACAATAACATGTTGCCAATTTTGCATAGTTTTCCAACTTAAGGGAACTTCTTTTGGCATTCACCTTTAGGAACACATGGTCACCCACTTTAAAGTCTCTGTGATTTCTTCCCTTATCTACATAAATTTGTTTCCTATCTTGTGCAACCTTTAATTTCTCTTTTATTTTCACCATCTTCTCTTCCATTTCCCTAAGCAATTATGGCCCAACCACTGCTTCGTTTGTTGGATTATCCCAGCTCACTAGCGTGTTGCAATTTCTTCCATATAATGCTTTAAATGGGCTCATCTTTAATGATGCATGATACCCATTATTATAAGAAAATTCAACTATGTGTAGATACTATTCCCATTTTTATGGTTTATCCATCATATACATCCTCAACATATCCTCAATCACCTGATTGACGCTCTTGTTTTTCCCATTTGATTCCGGGTGATACATTGTGCTAAAATTTAAATTTTTCCCAAATCCTTGAAATAATCCTTTCCATAAATTTGATGTGAACTTGGGATCTCTGTCATAAATGATTTCCTTAGGCACTCCACATAGTCTGGCAATTTCTCTCATATAAATCTCTATGTTGGCTGCCTCGTGAGTTAGTTTCACTAGAATAAAATGAGCATCTATAGTTAGCTTATCCACTACCACCATGATGGAATCATGTTGCTTCATTGTTTTAGGTAGCTTGGTGATAAAATCAATTGTTACAACTTCCCATTTCCACTTAGGAATGGGCAATGGTTGTAGCAATCCAACTAGATGTATATGCTCATCCTTTGCCTTTTGACATTCTAAACATCTGGCTACGTAATCAACCACCTCTTTCTTCATACCTGGCCAAAAATATTGGCTCTTCACAACTGCAATTGTTTTATGGTACCTTGGGTTCCCAACATAAGGTACATTATGCATTTCTGTCTGCACCACATTTTTCATCTCTTGATATTTAGGCACATATACTCTGCATGAGGATTTTATCCTCTCTCAGCTCATAATTTTTAATTTTCTGTTTAGTATTACCTTTCTATAATATATATATATATATTTATTTCCATATAATGCTGATATGATTTTGTAAGTTCTAAAATTTTGTCTTTCATATCATATTTGTACATGATAATGGTTGTAGCATGCATCTCCTGCACCCTATTGCTGAGTGCATCAACCACCTTCTTCTCCTTGCCTTTGATATGCTTTATATCAAATTCATACTCATTGAGGAATTCCAACTATATAATTTTTCTAGCATTCAAAGTTGGTTGTCCAAACAAATATTTCAGATCAGTATGGTCTGTCCTCAGCTTGAATCTTTTTCCCATGAGATAATGTCTCCACATATTTAAGGAATGAATTATGGATGCCAATTCTAAATCATGTGTGGCATAGTGTCTCTCATGTTCCTTCAGCTTTATTTAATCATAGAAAATAACATGACCATTTTGGGAAAGGTCTCCACCAAGCCCTTCCTTGCATGCATTGGTGCAAACAATGAAATATTCATTTGGATCTACAATATTTAAGATTGGTGTGTTAGCACTAGAAGTCACACCTAGAATGTTGTAGATGTAATCCTAGTACCCATCAAAATTTTGTAGGTTTATATTGAGTTTAATCTTGAGTGGATCAGATAGAATGAGCAAGAAAGGGAGAGGACAACAAACTGCAGATCAATAGGTTACACCATTGGGAAATGGAGTCATAAACACTTTACTCATTGAAGGCACTAAAGCTTCTCAACATACAACAAGATTATATGTTGATAGATAGAAGAATGAAGAAGGAAAACATAACATAGAAAGTTCACTAAACAAAGATCCTCTCAGTTTAATAAATAAACAAATACTTGAATACAACAATGACTGATGGGCAAAATTACAAAAGATCCTCTACTGCTTAGGGATCCATAAATCATTGGAAGCCTTTGATCCTCAAATATGCAATATATTCAAATAAGAATATATATAAAACACAATAATTACAATATGAAAATTGAATCTCTCATGAGTCTTCAATAAGCAGTAATGATTGCAATCATAAAATGCCCTCAGGCTTACGAATGAACACACACAGGGAAACTTCCTGCTCCAACTCTCTCTAGCCTCTCTTGGCTCATAAATACCCCTTTTTCTTGATCCCTCTCACCCATTAAATAGAAAATAACATACAAAATATGCTTAGGAGGTCAAAACCCATATATTCCATTGGATTCTGGGCCTTGGAGATAGGTTGCAACAATCAGAGAGACAAAAATCCAACAAACTACTATTTTTCAAGAAGTTGTTGGAAGTCATTAATAAATTTGTTGCCAACTCAATGCATGAGGTTTTAATGGAGATAAATATTAGGTGCATGTGACCTTTATCATCTAACTAATCTCTGAGAAATCATTCGATCCCTCCTTGACAGGTGACAACCTCCAAAAATGGCGAATATCCAAAAACTATGCAAAACAAAAAGTTTGCAGGGCCAGTTTGCAATGCACCGGTGTTTTAATTTTATTTCTCAAATGCCAAACTGGGTCAGACTGAATTTTTGTCCGCATGTCAAAACCAATATCATGCTCTGCCACAAAACATTTTGTAAGAACCCACATCACCATTCAAAAGTTATGATCAAATATTTAGAAGGCTCTGCTATAGGAAATGAGTTTGTAGCGCCAGTCTGCAGCGCACTGGTGTTTTAATTATATCTCTCAATTTCCAAACTGGTTTAGGATGAATTTCGGTCAAAAGGTCAATACCAATATTATGCTCCTCCACAAATTTTTTTAGAATAACCCACATCACCATTCAAAATTTAGGATTAAATATTTAGAAGGATCTGCTACAGGAAATGAGTTAGCAACGCCAGTTTGCAACGCTTGTCAAACATAGCTTGCGCACTTCGAGGAGGATGTTATTTGATGGTATGACATAATCCCTAGAGAAGTTGTTAAATGGTAAGCTCTGAAAACCATAAATCCTCCTTTACATGATCCTATAATTGCAATGATGAAAAAATTGAAATCATGAAGTACTTAGAGTACGCTGCGAACTCTCCTAGTGAGTTGGCAGCACATAAAACCATTTTGACTTGACACTTAAATGGTGAATAGTGACAAAAATGGACCTTATATACATTTTGGAGGTGTGACTTGTGAAGGTAATGATGAAAAAGAAAGTAAGGTGTGACTCATGAGGGCTTATTCATCTTGGCATGATAACAAAGACATAACCCAAACACTCCAGACCAAGGCCAAACCAACTTTAGCTTATTCAAATCAAAATTTGAGTTATGATTATAACAAGAAGACATAAAAACCTATAACTTATGAACCCATATTACTCAAAAACAAAACTGACATGACTTTTTGACCCTTACAAATCTATGTGTTAACATCTGGCTCCATAGGGGATGGCATGCTCCCTGTGAGCTTCCAAGAACATGTAGTTCCAGTGCCTTATCCAAGGGATATGGGGTCATTATTAGTTGATCTACTGCAAAGAAAATGCTAGAGAATCGATATTTATTCATCTTACTCCTACCCTAACCATTTTAACTATTCTTAGTTCAAGTAAATTCATGCCTCCAATGAATCCATACAAGAAACTGATCAACTGGTAAAATTTTTGATCTGGATCGGACAAATGAAGGAACCCGTGGCATATATAAGTGAAGTTTGAAAAGATAACATAACGAACATTCAATTGACAAGAATTATTTGACATATGTACTACTCAAAAACTCCAGATAATCAACAATAGGGTCATGAAATCCATAAAGCAATACTTCTTCTTGATATCGTTCCAACTGGAAATTGAATTGCTTCTGCACATGCCTAGTTTTATGACTGATGCCGATCTCCTCTATTTGCAAAATTGAAGGTTGTTGCAGGCTTCCTTCACTGATTTCAATGCTTATCATTGATTGTTTAATATTTGATGTAGATCTAGGTTCAGGAATGATGAAAGAAAGCTTTCTGATCTTTAGTAATAGCTGTTGGAGAAATTTCTTCGACCAACAATGCTCATATAATCCTTCCTCATCTCCTTCATTGTATTCTCATGGCTTAGATTCAAAACTATCACATGCTGATATATCGATCTGCTCATTATCATTTGAATACTCAAAGGAAACAATTTGATTTTCATGACAACTTAAAATAGTAAATACATTTGATACAATGCCAAAAGTATCTACATTCTGGCTATCACTTTGAATATCATCAACCTCTTGATCATTATGAAAAGTGTATTCTACTGCAACATACTCTTTATGACTATTTGATCCTTTACTCAACAAATCGAATTTATAACAACATTCTTGAGAAAGGAAATCAGATGAAAATTTCTCTTTGCAAAACAAATGAATTGCAACATGAAAATGTCTTAGTGAAGGAATACAAGCAACCGTGAGTGATCTACACCAATCACGAGCTGCTCCATCTAAAGAGTTTGTAAACAATTTGATGAGGACATCTTCATGTATAAATTTTAGTTTAAGTATGCACTCATGAAAATCTAGTAAAAAATCAACTAGCATTTCCCAATCTTCCCCTCTAAACCTAGAAATCCACCCTTCCCATTCACTTCTATCAGGCACAGGGTTTGGAAAACTAGATATATTTGAGAAATTACAAAATGCATACCTCTGAGTAGGAATCTTGTCCATATCAAACCAATGGAGTCACCCAGAGATTCATCTATGATGAAGTTGGAGTTTCCAGGTAAAAGGTTGTAGTTAAGCTTGTGTCCTGCTCATGTCTACCATCAAGAGATGGATCTAATTGTTATCGTTCTCCCAGGGAATATTTCTTCACTTTCGTCCTTGGCAACTGCGCCAAAAATGTTAGCACTAGAAGTCACACCTACATTTTTGTAGATGTAAGCCTAGTACCCATCAAAATTTTGTGGGTTTATATTGAGTTTAAGCTTGAGTGGATCAGTTAGAATGAGCAAGAAAGGGAGAGGGAAGCAAATTGCAGATCAATAGGTTACACCATTGGGAAATGGATTCATAAACACTCTACTCATTGAAGGCACTAAATCTGCTCAACAAACAACAATATTATATGATGATAGATATAAGAATGAAGAAGGAAAACATAAGATAGAATGTTCACTAAACAAAGATCCTCTCAGTTTAATAAATCAACAAATACTTGAATAAAACAATGATTGATGGGAAAAATTACAGCAAATCCTCTGTTGCTTAGGGATCCATTAATCATTGGAAACCTTTGATCCTCAAATATGCAATATATTCAAATAAAAAGATATATAAAACACAAGAATTACAATCTAAAAATCAAATCTCTCACGAGTCTTCAATAACAATAATGATTACAATCATAAAATGCCCTCAGGCTTACAAATGAACACACATAGGGAAACTGCCTGCCCCAACTCTCTCTAGCCAATCTTGGCTCATACATCCCCCTTTTTCTTGATCCCTCTCACCCATTAAATATCAAATAACATAAAAAAATATTCTTAGGAGGTTGAAACCCATCTATTCCATTGGATTCTAGGCCTTGGAGATAGGTGGCAACAATCACAGAGACAAGAATCCAACAAACTGCTAACTTTCAGGAAGTTGTTGGAAGTCATTAATAAATCTATTTCCAACTCAATGCATGAGGTTTTAATGGAGATAAATATTAGGTGCATGTGTCCTTTATCATCTAATGTATATCTGATAATTCATTCAAACCCTCTTTGATAGGTGGCAACCTCCAAACAAGGAGAATATACAAAAACTATGCAAAACAAAGAGTTTGTAGCGTTAGTTTGCAGCACACTCATGTTTTAATTTTATCTCTCAAAGGCCAAACTGGGTCAGGCTGATTTTTGTTAGCATGTCAATACCAGTATCATTCTCCTCCAAAAAACATTCCATAATAACCCACATCACCATTCAAAAGTTATTATCAAATATTTAGAAGGCTTTGCTACAGGAAATGAGTTCGCAGTGCCAGTGTGCAATGCACTGGTGTTTTAATTGTATCTCTCAAATACCAAAGGGTCAGGCTGAATTTTGGTGAGCAAGTCAATACCAATATCATGCTCCTCCACAAAATATTTCATAAGAACCCACATCACCATTCAAAATTTATGATCAAATATTTATAAGGCTCTGCTACAGGAAATGAGTTCGCAGTGCCAACAAATGAGTCAACCAAAACCCTTCTTTCAGTATTTAAAACAGCATGAAAACCCTCATGGAGTATTTTGTAAACCTGGGCTTGATGTAGATGCCATAAAATTTGAACAGGTGTTCTTGCAAGCTATCTAACCTCCAATGCTCCTCCTTAACCAGTTCGCAGCGCCAGTTTGCAACACCTGTCAAACATAGCTTACACACTTCGAGGAGGCTGTTAGTTGATGGTATGACATAATCCTTGGAGAAGTTGTTAAATGGTAAGCTCTGAAAACCATAAATCCTCCTTGACATGATCCTATAATTGCAATGATGACAAAATTGAAATCATGAAGTATTTAGAGTACATTGTGAACTCTCCTAGTGAGTTGGCAGCACATCAAATCATTTTGACTTGACACTTAAGAGGTGGATAGTGACAAAAAGGGACCTTATGTACAATTTGGAGGTGTTACCTCTGAAGGTAATGATGCAAAAGAAAATAAGGTGTGACTCATGAGGGCTTTCTCATCTTTCCATGATAACAAAGACATAACCCAAACACTCTAGACCAAGGCCAAACTAACTTTAGCTTATTCAAATCAAAATTTGAGTTATGATTATAACAAGAAGACATTTAAACCTATAACTTATGAAACCCTATGACTCAAAAACAAAACTGACATGATTTTTTTACCCTTACAAATCTATGTGTTAACATGTTGCACTTTTCATTGAATTCTTCATACATTGAAAACTCTTTTCACATTCAGAGGTCCATTCAAATTTCACACCCTTATTTTGCAAAGAAGTGATTGGGTGTGCAATCTTTGAAAATCCATCAATAAATATTCTATAATAACCCACAAGCCCCATGAATGATCTCACCTCTCAGAAATTGGTTGATATTGGCCATCCTTCAATGACTTTTATCTTCTCAGGGTCCACTGCTACCCCTTCCTCTAAAATGATATGGCTCAAATAATGTATCTACCTCTGATAAAATGAACACTTGCTCAACTTGGAATACAACTGATTCTCTCTCAATACTTGTAGCACCATTCTTAAGTTCTACTCATGATTTGCTTCATATTTAGAGTAGATAAGTGTGTCATCCAAGAAGACAATGACAATCTTATCCAAATAATTCCTAAAAATACCATTCATCATACACATGAATACATCTGGTGCATTTGACAACGCAAATGGTACCATTGTAAAATCATAATGTCCATACAATGTCATAAATGTTGTCTTGCTGATATCTTATTCTTTAATACTCACCTAATGATAGCTTGACCTAAGGTCAATCTTAGAGTATATCTTTGCATATTTTAGTTGATAAAAAGATCAACTATCCTTGGAAAAGGATATTTGTTCTTCACAGTTACTGTTATAAAAACAAGATCATTGAGCAATAAAATAAAAAAAATGTGGAAATAAAACACAAAAGATATACAATACAATAGAGACACAGATATACGTGGTTCACCCAATGATCTGAACCCGGGAGTGATAAGTTTCCAATAATTGGTTGTTCTGTCACTCCTTCAAAAGGGTCAGTAATAGATCATTTTACTTGAGCGATTTGCAATAAAAGGTAAAGTTGAAGTCTTATGTGCTTGAATTCGAAGTGAATGAAAACCTCTTTAGTCTTCCTTATGTGCAATATGTCATGCTTGCCTTTAACATCCTATGTGCGGAAATTCATGGAAAAAAACAACATAAGAACATAATACACATAATGGATAAGACACTTCACTTGATAACGGAGTTCACCCTTGCAGTGGGCTACCTCTCCAAGTCATGCTCCAAAGCCTGACCACTTTATTCTTCTCGATGTAATGATGTCTCTCCTTTACAAGTTGTAAGGCCAAAGTCCCTCTTCGGTGACGACAACAAGAGATCGGGATGTGATCAGGAATGTATTAGCTTCACAAGTTCTCATACTCACGAGGCATCCATGATGCTGACACGGACATCATTCCCACATACTCAATACATAAAAAGATGAAGAATAAAATATGACCCCCATCAACATGGAGCCATAAAAAGCCTTAGATCTGTTGCTCAGATCCAAAACATAAATATGCAGTCCATACAAAAGACCTTGGAACCCATGAGAATCAGAATTGCTTCGTTGGCCACTTGTCATGCAAGTGTCACAATTTATCTGTCACATATAACTGATTGATTTGATGTGAAAGGAAGATAAGAAACAAATATATAGAAGGAATAAGCTGATCTTGCTAACTTGCTGCAGCTTCTTTCTGCTCCTTCAGACCTATAACACGCATGCTATGCTGCAACAATTAATGACAAAACAACATAATGAAAATCATGCTTACATTGGCTTCTCTAGAACTTAGCTTGCTGATCGGAAGATCTACTGCAAAAACAGACATCGTCATTAAATTCGTGTCGCCGAATTACCCAAAAATGACTGTCAAATCGTCTCCATCCGAGTTAGACACTTTCAGGTCCAAGAGACACCTCTACCTCGGTCACTGTGCCACTGCATCTGCAATAAATGACTCATTCTGGAATTAATCTGCTGAAGTTTCACTCATATCAGGAAACTAACATCACCACTACATTCCTGGCGTCATTTTACCTAAAAATGACTGTCTCCATGTCTCGATCCGAGTCGGGCACTTTCTGTACCCAAGATGCAACCTTGTCTCGATTTGCATGCCAAAATCCGTACAGTTCGTACGGATTCCATGCAGTTCGTACCAGGCCGTATGGATGCACTCCACTCTCGTGTTCCATGCACTCGTGTGTCTGCTCTATGCACACGCTGTCTTCTTCTTTACATGAGAGATGAACCCCCTTTTTATAACCCAAAAGGGGCATCTTTACATAACAAAATAATTAATTACAACCCCCTTTTAAAAATCCACTTGGATAAGGTTGTTTAGCTTCTTGGCCATTCGTTCCAATAGTATGGAATGATTTGTTTGAGCCATTGTTTAAATATGGCATATATAAAACAAATATTAAAAACAAACCCCATTAAAATAGGGCGTAAGGCATATTTTTAATGAGTGTGGTTTGTTGTAAAACCCACTTATCCAAAGTATAACCCGTGGCATATATAATTATGGAGAGCGGGAATATTGGAGTTGTTGTAAACCATAATATATCATTTGTTGCATGTGGTGGATTGTGCGCAATGCTAGGACTTGGTCTCCTGCACATGTGAATGAACCGTGGGTTGAGGGCTAAGCCCTCGGTCCTTTTCTCGCGGACCATAAATAAATTGCAACCATATAGTAATAATTTTCCATATGTAGAATAGATCACGTGATGTGGTGTAGTGGTTGGTGTGAATGTCGAATAATCTTTTGCATTTTCTAGCCATTGGAGGGGTGCCACGTGGCAGCCCATGACTAGGCCATGTTGCACCATATAACTGGTCCACCAAAACTGCCACTTGTCACAATATGATTTGCCAATGAAGGTGACATGTATCATTACCGAACGTGCCCATTCCACGTCATCTTGCCAACTCAGTTGTGCCACGTGTCACCCTTGTAGTGGTGCCATGTGTCACTTTGACTTTTGCCTTTTTGACCAAATTTGACTGAACTTTGACTTCTTATAACTTTTGATTCATAACTCCATTTGATGAGCCGTTTGCACCATTAGAAATCTTGCGACATGCTCTTCACGATCATCCCATTTTAATGAATTTTTGGGAACTTTGAGTTTTTCCCTTTCTTTGCTTGTTGAGGCCATTCCGAGCCTCCTAGGATACTTCTATGCATTCTGGGACACTTCTGAAACTTCTTTGATGCTCCCTAGATCCATCCAAATCACTCCTCCCAACTGAAAGGACTTTTGGTCCCCAAAATTCATTACATTAAGTTTCATGTCCATTGGACTTACAATAAGAAACCCTTACCCAAACTACCTCACAAGGCCTAACAATATCAACATGTGCCAAAAGAAAAGAAGTGATATCAACAATTATCACTTTTACACAATACCCTTCCACGAGGTCTGAATCACAACATGTGATTTACAAAAGATGGCCACTCTCGACTAACTCAAAAGTATTTCCCCATTTGTTCAACCATTTTGCCGAACATGTCCTCTTTACCGGGTTGTCCTTTCTCTGGTAGTTGGTCTTCTCCTCGTGGCGGATTTTCCTACAACACTGCCTAACTGGTTGTCTCCCTCGGAGATGGTTGTCTGGTCTTCTTGTCCCTCTTTGGACGTAGATTTGGATGTAAGGCCCAACAAGTGGCCTCATGATTCCCATCTATTCTACAATGGCTGTAGTAGCCTTTCTCCTTCAGAGGTGTATTCCCCTTACTCTTTTCGGTGTGTGGAAAACAATCTGGCATCCTTGTCCTTCTCTTGGTTGCCATAACCTTCCTGCACAAGGTTTTTCTCTTCCAACACTGGGATAGTGCGTGGTTATTCAATCCACAAAAGGTGCATGGTCTTTGATGCCAAAAGCTATGTTTTATATGATTAACATGCTTATAATCAAATGGCATTTTAGAGTTTCAAGATTTCTTATACCTCAGTGAGTTTCCTCTGGAGTCAGACTGGAAAGAAGAGTTGGTCTCAACTCTATCATTGTGATTCTCATCTCTCCCTGGAGATGTCTCGAATCCTCGATCATGAGAAGTTGTGCTCTCAGCCTGCACTGAATCAATTTCATCTCTTGATGAATTGTTGACCTTTGGAGTCTCAGTGACTGTCCTAGGGTCTTCTTCCTGAATGGTTTTGGAGATTTCTCCAACATCTTTTTGGACATAGCCTATCCCGGCATATCGAGGCCAAACCATTGCCTCGATGGGATCCACAATACCTTAGCCATTGGTTCCAAGGCCTCCTCCTTCGTATCCCATTTTTCTCATCAACTTTAAGCCGATGCAAGAAGCATGGTGTTCAAGTGTTTCAAAAGAAGCATCAACATTAATCAAGAAAGGAATTATACATGGTTTATTTACCTCCACCTCAAATTGGGACTCTTGGTCTGCTTCTTGAGATGTGTCTAGTTGTTCTTGGTGAGAAGGTTTAGTGGAAGATGCTTCTAGGAATCCTCCTTGGTTTATGGATGCATGTAGGTTATCTTCATTTGTTGAAAAAGTGTGCATGCATTTTCACTGTCATGCTCGCACCCATAACTGGTGAAGTTGCCATGGTCACAAGATGGTCTTATCACCATCTCATTCGCAGAACCTTCCCCTATCTTCATCTTCATGGCTTGCAACTGCTCTTGCAACCTTTGGTTCTCTTCTTCTACAACATGCAAAAATGTCTTCAATCTAGCATTCTCCGCTTGAAGAATTTGGTTGAGCTCTTGAAGCTCATCAAACCACAATTGATTTGGTGACCTTGCCATCCTTACCTTCAACACCTGCAATTGATATCAAGCCTGCTCTGATACCACATGATCTGAACCCGGGAGTGATAAGTTTCCAATAATTGGTTGTTCTGTCACTCCTTCAAAAGGGTCAGTAATAGATTGTTTTACTTGAGCGATTTGAAATAAAAGGTAAAGTTGAAGTCTTATGTGATTGAATTCGAAGTGAATGAAAACCTCTTTAGTCTTCCTTATGTGCAATATGTCATGCTTGCCTTTAACATCCTATGTGCGGAAATTCATGGAAAAAAACAACATAAGAACATAATACACATAATGGATAAGACACTTCACTTGATAACGAAGTTCACCCTTGCAGTGGGCTACCTCTCCAGGTCATGCTCCAAATCCTGACCACTTTATTCTTCTCGATGTAATGATGTCTCTCCTTTACAAATTGTAAGGACAAAGTCCCTCTTCGGTGATGACAACAAGAGATCGGAATGTGATCAGGAATGTATCAGCTTCAAAAGTTCTCATACTCATGAGGCATCCATGATGCTGACATGGACATCATTCCCACATACTCAATACATAAAAAGATGAAGAATAAAATATGACCCCCATCAACATGGAGCCATAAAAATCCTTAGTTCTGCTGCTCAGATCCAAAACATAAATATGCAGTCCATACAAAAGACCTCGGAACCCACAAGAATCATAACTGCTTCGTTGGCCACTTGTCATGCAAGTGCCACAATTTCTCTGTCACATATAAATGATTGATTTGATGTGAAAGGAAGATAAGAAACAAATAGATAGAATGAATAAGCTGATCTTGCTGACTTGTTGCAGCTTCTCTCTACTCCTTCAGACCTATAACACGCATGCTATGCTGCAACAATTAATGACAAAACAACATAATCAAAAGCATGCTTACATTGGCTTCTCCAACA
>JASDQU010681673.1:108958-120163 GCA_032191745.1 Picea mariana | reverse complement strand
CATCCTCTAGTGATGCTAGGGAGCCTCTAATGGCAATGTCCTCTATCCTCTAGGTGCAATGTTCATCATCCATGGTCTTCCACATGCGGGGTCCAATGTCCGACCTGTGGGCAAGGTTCTGCAAAGACAAACAAGTACACCCTCCAAGGGTCCACAAGTCACATGAATCATGCCAAGCAAGCCACATCTAAAACAAGAACCACCCGAACATGTGAATCAAATCCCCCCTTTTCAAATTAAACAAATGCTCAAAGACCTTATAAGTTTCGCCTAATTTAGGTATGGGAGGGGTGTCATGGTGGCCTATGTTGATGCTTTTGTAGCATTGGGAGGCATTTCCACTAGGGGCCATGGTGTCAGGCATGTGGGAATCTTCGTTGGCACCAGATTACACCTTCAGCTCAATGAAAACGCCCTTGGAATGACGCTAGGGCTTCATGGGCTTTGTGGGCTTGTGTTGGGGCTTCACACCCGCAAAGAGGAATTAAATATTGTAATTAATTGTTGAGTTTATAAGGGGTGCCTAAACTCACTCATTGGACTCCTATATAAGGAGAGGAGAGATTGTGACAAATAACCTCCTAATCACTCTCAAAACCCTAGATTTAAGTCTCATTAATTAAATTAAATTCCGAAATTAGGATAGCCGACTTAGTTAATAACTTTTAAATTAAAAATTGTCTTGCATTTAAAGTATTAATTGACGACGATCAACTAGCTCTCATTCGACGATTAGTCTTGATGATGAATCTTGATTCGGATTCGAAATGTCGATGACGAAATGACACCAACTGTGGATTATCTAAACAACACATGCGAAACTCCTCACCACAGAAACTTAAAAACAACAAATCTCATCGTGTCATTATGGAGTTAGCATAAGTGAGGGTGCACTTGTGCTAGGAGCTTGGAAATTTCAGCAAGGGAAATTTTGCAATTGTGACAAATTTGTCCTGGGGTTTCTTGGGAGATTTTTGTTTCTGTTTTCAGCCAAGGAAGGCTTATGTTTCAGCCAAGAGAGGCCACACGTGTGAGGAGAGAGAAGCAACAAGCCACACGTGTGAGGAAGGAGTACAACCGCATGTGTGGAACAGGCCACACGTGTAAAGGAGTTGTACATGCCGCACATGTGAACAAAACTGTACAGATCGACCCCAAATTACCAAATCAGGATGGACCCCTGAAGTGGGTCCAACAAGGCCATAACTCTGACTTACCACCCCATACAACACCCAAAAACATGACAATATAGAATGATCCATTTCAGATCACTCTCCCTTTGCTCAACCATGATGCATGAGAAATATTCCCATAGTACTTCGAAAACAGGGAGTTATCCCCAATGGTGATGACCTGTACTCAATCCTCAAAATTGTTCAGCTTAGAGGCCTTTGTTTAGCAGGTTATTCTTTGGCTCCCCTCCAAGGAAAGGGCTATATTATTCTCTTCATGTTGTGCAAAACTGACACTTGGGCCTCATGGATGGAACAAGTAGAGATTGTAAAGGCTATCAAAAGACTTTTGATTAATTAAATTGGTCTTGCATGACTTAATTGATTTGCAGTCCATGCGTTTAACTATATTTTGAACTCTTTGAGGTAGATGTCTCAATTTTTCTTTTACATTGGCTGTGGACCTATTGAATACTCAAATAGAACAAAATTTTTGAGGAGTCCTCTTTGTGAAATTTTCAGACATTGTATATTTGACATCTAACCTTATTAAGGCATTATACTTAAACCATACATTTCTCTTGATGGAGCTCACCTGCAGAAGCCGGTAAACATTTATTGAGAGTCTTCTTTATGCTTAGTTCTAGGAGCTTCCCATTCCCTTGTGAATAAACATAACCATCTCTACCACTTAAGAAAATAGCGTGAGGCTTGATATGAGCATCAACTTTTAAGTTATCATTCAATTAGAAGTTGCCATGTCTCAACCTGACATGCTTTTACATGACTTATGAACGCTTAACTAGGAATCATGATTCAATTTTAAAAATACCCTATCTTGCTTAATAATATAACCAGAAAAGTACTACCTATGGAAATCAATCACGTCGACAAGCCCGGTGAACTGTTACAAGTGTTGATTTTCCTGTAAACCTAGCACCCAACAATTAACTCAAATAAAATCGCTTTATTAATTAATTGCACAGCTAGGTTATCAACGAAAATTTAGCGGAAGCATAAAAATAGAAACCAATCACACATTGCACAAGATATTCAGGTAAAACCCTTGGAAAAACCCTTGCAGGAAAACTAGTTCTGAGTTTGATTTTATTGCTAAAAATCTTGGGCTCTCGTCTTGGGATAATGGCCCATCAGAGGAATAACAATGCAGCAATAGCCTAGCCCACTTGGCTGCTATCTCCTTGCTGCCCCTTTGCACACTTCCTCAGCCCTGCCCACTCAGACACAAGTACATGAGCAAGACTCCCTCTTGCTCCTATGCACTCATTGTGTGCCTCTCACTCTCCTTAGATCTCCTTTTATAATTCCTTTAGTGACTAAAACCCTAACCCTAGATCTCCAAAAGTCAAGATTAGATCTTGTCCCTATGAGATCAACGGTCGTGACTTAATCTCTCATTGAGATGACTTAAATCACTTAAGTCACTCAACTTTATAAAAGTCACTTTAAGTCGTTAAATATAAAAGGTACATTATAATATCACTTTATAAAGTTACTATCTAGAGAGTGTCGCTCGGATACCTCCGCATGCTAGGCACCGCCAATGTAGTAGTACCTGTCCGAGCTACCTCAAAAACTAACAAGTAGGAATTCTAGACTTTTGAAAAACTCAGTATACAATATCAGAATTCTTTTTTAATTGGTTGAATGTTTAGAGTTAAGAATTTTACCATATCATCTATGCAGGTCTCATTGTGCTGATTAAATTTCATGGGTGATGAGTATTTTGGGGGATAGATACTAAAGAAGGTGTGACATTTTTAAAATCAGCTCCACTTTAGGGGTTTAGAAGCCATGCATGCACAGTTAGAGTCACATGTCAACTTCTAGTTGGCGGATAAACATAACTTTCTAACACGGAGTGTAGATGGGGAAAATTCGTTAATGAATCCCTACTAAATGGATTTAATATATAATCGTATAGGTCCCAAGATCTATAGCTCGAAGGAGTTACCTACATTAAGCATCAATTGTGTCTATTACCTGACCTGGATTAGTATTAATACCAAATTATATAAATAAGCAGTTCAACTTAATATAACTTCACCTATTTTTAAAATTTAACAATATAATTAAATCACTGAATCTGTACACCCAACCGGATACTCATCAAACACAACTTTATTACTCCAGCTCACGATATGCAACGTTGCGTGAAAATGAGGAAGGAATGACCAAGGAAAGTGGAAACCCAAGACTAAATGTTTAAGATATGAAGTTAATGTGCATTCATGTTTTTTCTCCTTGATGTTGTTCAAACCAATCAAATTTGCTAGTTTTGGTCCTCCACTATTTTATTGAGTGTCGCTAACCTAGTTAAAAGCAGCATAGTTTTTGTTCACTAATAGCTTCGTTCATGTTAGACACCATTTAAGTGGAGGTGTCCTCTAATATATTGTTTTTCTTTTTGTTTGTAATTGCAGTTATTTGGTGCTGACAAATCAAACAACATATGAACTTATTAGAAGGAGACGGATTCATTATCTAAGGTATTTATAACTTCAACATGCTTTTCCTGTGTTGAACTCTAATGGGAAGGCTCTTGTTGTGATTTCCTTTTGAAGTTGAAAAAGAATTTACCATGGTGATTACTGACGTTTTCACTGGCCTGTTTTCCAGAGGCATACCGAATAATGTCCATCCCTTTAGTAAGGGCATATTGAGAAATATCTATTTTTTCTGCTGGTCTCGTGACGATTTTTATACTATTGAGTATTTGCCTACAAGAGAAGAGTTAGAAGCAAAAGCAAGGCCCTATACATGTCAGGATGTCTTGACCTGTCGCTGTTGCTAAAGATGGAGCATGTAAATCAGATTCACGTATAACTCAAAAAGTGGCTCAAGCATTGAAAGCTGTCAGATAATTCAAATGCCCTTAAAAAGACTGCTTCTTGCTCCTGCAAAAACACAGGCTGTATATTAGAAACAAGCTATGAATATAATAGCAATTGTCTTGAAGAAGGGAATCAACAACTGCAACCAAATTGAGGGTTTTTTTTAGCATTTTCCCAGGAGGGGTTATTCTTTTTATGTATTTGCCCAAAAGCGGTGTCGAGTGGAATGTAATTTTAACATTAGATTTTGGCCCAGGACTTTTTAGTCACACATCCCTTTCTGTTTGATTAATATTTTTTTATTGTGAAATGTCTACCATTCCATACTTTTGAGAGTATAATGGACCCCCCTATCCACAAGTACTTCAACATTGTATCAGAATTCAATAATTGGAAACTGAAATTTGTCATTTGAGCGTTGCTCACCTTTTGCTTCTGTTCCATAAACCTTCCCATTTGTTGAGTACTTTCTTAGTATACTCTGCATGGATAAGAAGTTTCTAGATCAGTGAATACAGCTTATTCATCGTCTCAACAGTTTTCATCAATATTGGCCCAGTTTTCACGTGCATTATTTATCACTCTTCTATAATTGTGTTTCTCTTGTTAATGTATTTATGATGATGATGATGGTTAACATCCACTGAGACTAAAATTRGTCTATTGGGCCTTAAGAAAAGTAAGAGATTACTTGGATTTCTTTAAACTGTTATTTCGATGCTTGAAAAGCATTAAGAAAAGCATTCTAAGATCACTAAAGTTTTGACAAATCCATTGCTTGGAATTCTTGCGGATTGRATTAATGTTTATGAGAAAGGTTTCCTTTTCATGCTATTTATCAGAAGATATTGCTTCCCCATTCCCATCAATGTTAACATTGACATTTCGATCTTTCATGTTTCAACATATTGATACTATTCACTTAGAATTAAGTGATAGGGCATTGGCATCTCTAGGGAGCATATTTGTTCATCAACTCAAAGACATGTCACCATGTTTTCATGTTCTTAATAAACTGATTTTATAACAACTTAGTGAAAATCTGACACATAATTAATCTTGCGAGTGAGGATTAGGCATAAAAATCACTTACGTTTCCTGTAACTGCTACAAAGGAAGAAATTGTCAAAAAATGATACCATAAAAAATTATGGGTTTCTCTCTACCAACTTCTAATCAAGTTAGCTGGATTTCTCTCTACCAGCTTCTAATCAAGTTAGCTGATGTTTTCTAGTTTGGATGCACTTTTTAGTGGCCGATAAGTGGGAAGARCAAGACACCTAAGAACTACAAGAACTCTTTATCTTTTCTTTCTTCTCGAAAGCAATGCGTCCACAAGCTAGATTGGAAGAAATACCCATGGCCCCATTTGCACGGGGTAAACTGATCTAYGGGGAGCAAACTACAAGCAACCTTCTTGTGCAACTGAACTAGCCCACGAGGYAATAGTTAAGTACACGCCTCTGTGGAGATTGGAACAAGGGGAACCACTTAAGAACATGTGTCCTTGGTTAGATTGGAACCCTGGGGAGCAGCTCAAAAAGCCACCACTCTCACCACTGAGCCACAACCCCATTGGCTGCAAGAACTCTTAATTGCTTTTGGCATGAAACTTTAACTTAAAGTAACGTATAATTTTACAAATTGTCAATCAAGTCTTTCCTATCACACCTAAAAGCAAAGATGCTCATCTCCATCCTGTGCTTATAGATATTTCTTGTTTTAAATACTGGATCCATGATGATTGCATAATACACGATGCAATTGCACCTAACAAAAGAAACTTAAAAGCTATAATCCTATAAAAGCTATCTTACCGAACTATAAACACATTGACACTAGATAAGATGACAACATTCCCAATATAGCTTGTTGGACAACTTGATTTTTTTTTGAATTGCTTTGAGAATTTTTTTTGAATTGTTTTGAGAAACATTCCTTGAGGGTGAGGGGTTGCATTGCAAAAAAACTTACTTCAATGGTGCAAAGTCTAGGGTATTTAGTCCGCCAAAATCCCCGGGTGCAAACCATAACAATAATGGAATCAAGATGGACAACTTAAAGCTCAATCAACCTTTCTAGTGAACCTATGCTCCATTGGAAACATAATTTCGTTTGAGACTTGATCTTTAAGTGCTAAAAAGAAAATGATACAAGTTTTGTGTTTTAAGCATAATTGAATTATTTAAGGATTAAGCTAAAAAGTAAAAAAATGTTATTCTTTTATAATTTTTATATGCACATTCTAATTACATGTTATTTCTTACCATATATATAAAGTATCTTCTTGCATTAATTCTAACCAAAGATTACACCTATGATGAAATCCATCATCTTCTCCCAAGTTTTTTTTTACTTTATATATGACATCAATATGAGATAACTGTTGATATTATGGTAGCTGYGGGAGGTATTAACCTCCACGTGTAACCCTGACAAGAATAGAATATTYCAGAAAGCAAGAAGAAACCCTAAAGCCTTGGACATAACYCTAGAAGACAAGTCGACTAAAGAAAATAATTAATATTGAGTCTTTAGCCTCCAGAAAGAGAAGTCGGCCYAGACAACTAAGAAAGAGCAGTATAAATACAGGATGGCGGAGCTCATTTGTACACACACAGCTTGCAACTATAGAAATTCAGAAAGTGCGCAAGTTTGGAGAGTAGCTGCAGTTGCAGCTACTGCAACTAGTATTTTCGGTTTTAGGCTTGGACTTTCTCTTGGTTATGGTTTGGAATTTTTGCTTGGTACGSTAGCTCTGGAGAGTGGTACGTTACCTTGATTGGCTTTTGGATCTAGGGTTTGCTTCYAGAATTATTCTCTCTGTCAAGGTTAAGGTGCTTGAGGCTGGCTTCGGCCTATGGTTGGGTGACAATATTGCTATATTGTCTATGGTTAAATGAACACACCTATTATTTCTAACACGTTATGGGCCTACACTATCTTCGGACAGTCTAACCACTGAAAGATAGATTAGGAGGATTTGCTCAGTTACAGTTGCAGTTGTAGTCAAAGTTTTTGATGCAACAATGAAACCCTAACCCTCGTGTTGAGGCACCTTAAGTGGAGAGATTGACCTAATTTTTGGATAGCCTAGTGCGCCCTAATCTAGCGCACCTCCTGGTATTCTCAACAAGCTAAGACGTCAAGTTTGAGTTTTTGGTCAAAGTCAAAGGTTAAGTCAAAGCAGTGATGACTTACTCTATGAAGTCAAAAAACAAGTTAGAAGGGGCTTTTAACTTCAGAGCATGGAAGACAAGGATTGATCTCATCCTTTCCAAGAATAAAATGTTGGATATCATGAAAGGAAAGATCGTGGAACCACAGTTTGAAGAAGGAAAAGAGAAGGAACCTCAGAAGTTGCAGTTATGGAGAAGTTCAAGGACAATGACATCAATGCCATGAGTATCATAGTGGACTCTGTAAAATACCACTTGATACCCTACATCTCTCATCTTGACTCATCTATGAAGATGTACGATGCCCTAACTAATCTCTTCTTAGTCAAAAACATTGGACAAGTAATGAGTTTGAAGAATGAACTTCGTGACATGAAAATGAATGATGATGAAAGCATAACATCATACTTTGTGAGAATCTCTTAGTTAAGGGATCAACTACAAGCTATTGAAGAAATCATTTCAAGGAACTGGTAAATATAATACTCAACAGCCTTCCCAATACATGGGATGCATTTTCCGCAAGCATGAACACAAGAAAAGAGTATTTCACATTTGAAGAACTTTGGACTTGTTGTGCACAAGAAGAATCAAGGATTAGCTCAAAAGAGAAGTCCCTAAAGAAATACGATGATCAAGCCTTCACAACAAAATTCAAGAATTTCAGGAATAAGATGAAGTTTTGCTTAAGGAAGGAAACAAACGAAGCATAAGTTGCCGAAGAAAGGGAACCCTCAAAGAAGGCCAAGCAGGATAAAACAAACTTCTTCTTCTAAGTCAAGGTAACAATATTCTTCAAAGTTCTTGTACATACCATGTTTACATAGTTTCCATACATATCTTGCATATCTATTTCTTAGAAGATAAGATGTTCATGTGAAACAATACCTATGGAAGAATAACAAGATAAGGATTGCTATCACGATGACTACAAGTCAAGCAATACACATGAAAATATGAAGTATGTTGACAACCCTTGGTAACAATTCCCGTGGAAGCTATTATATAAGTAACAACTGCCAGATAAGCCGAAATCATAATCAAACTTGAAGAGGCCCAGAATAAGTCAAAACAAAAAGAAGTCAGCAATCAAGAAGAAATTAGAAAAAGACTTGTGACACTTTGCATAAGGCAATAAAGATGCAGATGGAAGCGTGTACTCTCTTAGATGGAGGGAGCTGATTACAAAATTCCAAAAGAAGAGCATGAATTCATGCATGAAGCAAGGATTAGGAGGGAGCTAATCCTAAATGATATGATCCATTGAGGATTATGAAGTATCTGTCCATGTTCCAATTGAAAGTAACGGCCATGATAAACAACACANAGGATTAGGAGGGAGCTAATCCTAAATGATATGATCCATTGAGGATTATGAAGTATCTGTCCATGTTCCAATTGAAAGTAACGGCCATGATACACAACACATGTTCAATTTGACTTTCGAAGAAGTCTTCTTCGAAAAGAAGCCTTAAAGTATCCTTGGTTGTCCATCTACATCTAAGATTCTATGATGAAAGGAAGAAGTTAGAATCTTCAGGGAATATAGAAGAACCCATGAACCCAAGAGCTAAAGAGAGACATAAGGAAGAACATGAAGATTCTAAGAAAGAAAGAAAAACAAGAACAACTAGTAATTATACCGAGAATCACAAGACTACCAACTTGGTTTGAACCCACTAAGAAACAATCAAGCAGAATAAATGGAAGTTATGATAAAGAACAATGTATGTAAGAAAATGTGAAAAAGACTTATGAATGGAAGCATTGCAAGATTCAGAGTTTCTTCCAGAAGGAGGGAGAAGACTATGACAACAACCTGTTCCAATAAACCAGATATACCTCTTGTAGTATCCATGGATTGGAATTTACATGTAAAAGACTGTTCTTCCCAATAAAGCAAGTGAGAAAGAAGCTTATACCAGAAAGAGACCCATGTATGTAGATATAAGAAGGCCTTGTATGGATTCAAACAATTTGATGTAGAGTATCTCATATACAACAAAAGCCTGGTGAAAACTTTCTATGACAGAGATAGTGTATCCGAATAGTTACTCAGAAGTCTGGGATGATGGATTGCTAATTCATGAAAAACTCTCATGATGATAGAAGAAGTGCTACTTGGATATGCTTGAGTTTGAGCTTTGCCACGATGTCATGAGCTAGCAAGAAACAAAAGTGTTGAGTTCAACCATGATATATTGTAATGATTAGAGTTATATGAAGCCTTCAGAGGAAACCAATGTTCCATGATAGATCGAAGTACATTCAGATCAAGCATTATATTCTCCATGATGAAGTCTAGAAAAGAAAAGTGGTTCTCCAATATATCTCCACATATGAGCAGATAACAAATATTTTGGTAAAGCCTCTGCCCAAGACGAAAAGTTTGCAAGAAACAAGTTGGGGCTTGTGGAGACAAATTCCTTATTGAAAAAGGAAGAGACTACTCCCAGGTTGGGAGGGAGCACTTACATGTTATTGATTTATGGACAGTCATTTTTCAGTTTGAAAAATGGTCCAGGATGAACAGTTCCTTTCGAGTTCGGAGAGTGGTTTGAGATTTCTGATGAACAAGCATTTTCCAATTCGGAAAATGGTCCAGATCGGACAATGATTTCGTAATGAAAATGGTCCGATAGATTGGTGATGTACCATAGACAGTGATTCCCCTTGTGGCCAGTGTGGGGGAATGATCTAGGACATTCATTCTTCTTGGCAGTCACTTTGAGTAGTGGTCAAGTAGAATAGTCCGCCTCGTCGGACAATCATTCTTTCAAAGTTCACAGTTGTGAGCAGTTTTGAAGAATGGTCCATTTTGGAGGTTGGTGTAGGACGATCATTTCCATTGAAAAATGGTTGGGACAGTCATTCCCTAGGGCAGACTCATTCTATCTAGGTTGCACTATGATTAGTGCCGGAGGAATGTCCCAGTTAGGTGAATGGTCCAGGTTCAACAATCAGGGATAGACATTCCCTAGGGAAGACTCATTCTCTCCAGGTTGCACTATGATTAGTGCCGAAGGAATGGCCCAGTTAGGTGAATGGTCCAGGCTCAGAAATTAGGGACAATTATTCTTCTATGCTTGAGAAGAATAGTTCAGATAGCCCATGGCTGATCCTTTACCTTCTGAGGGCAGATGCTCTTCCAGATCTCACAAATGTGAGTGGAAGAATGGCCCAAATGACTCAGTTTATATCATGAYATTGTTATGCAGGTTGATATTGGATGATATGATTATTGTGGAGACAATATGCCTCTGGATAGTAGTTGTATGCCACTATGGTGGATGTGTTCCACTAGTTGTGACTATGTGTCACTGGTTAAATAGCTATGTGCTACTTGGTGTGGTTGTGTACCATTGGATAGTAGTTTTTTACTACTATGGATAAACACAATTGTGTTCTATTGAATGACATTATTCTAATTGCCATGAAGACTATTAGTAGTGTTGGAAATGATTACCAGCTAGATGGATAATTATTGTGCTGGTGGACAGATATTCTCCAGGCGGAAAATGGTCCAGGACAATTATTCTTCTAGGATGTATGTCTAGATTAGAAGAATAGTCCTTGTAGCCCATGGCGTGGCTTCCAACATCTGTTGGAACAATTATTCTTCTAGGACATATGTCCCTATTAGAAGAATAGTTCTTGTATCACTCTGTGGAGTGAGTGACTTATTCAACGTCATGTCTGATTACTCAGATGGAGTATGTTTTCGAGAGATGATGCAGTTGATGCTATTAGATGATACTGATAGTGATGATGGTGCTTGTGATTTGATCATGAGATAACATGTGTGGCTATGATGATGCTACCAGTTGAATGGTATGTTTGTGCTCAAGACCATTGTTTTCAGTACCTCCCTAGCTAGGAGGGAGTGTTGATATTATGGTAGCTCTGGGAGGTATTAACCTCCATGTGTAACACTGACAAGAATAGAATATTCCAGAAAGAAAGAAGAAACTCTAAAGCCTTGGACATAACCCTAGAAGA
>JASDQU010681673.1:98286-108458 GCA_032191745.1 Picea mariana | reverse complement strand
ATTAGTTATTTAAACAATGGTATTAGAACTTCAACCTTCACATTCTCTCCATTTGACTTAAAAGGGTTCATTAAGGCTCAAACCACATTTGGAGATAAAATTATGTCCAGTTTGAAAGCATTTTGTCCTACTTACTTCAAAAGAGGAAATGGGTGATTTTATTGGTTAATACTTTTGAGATCTTTCCTCGTGCTCTTCCTTGTATGTGATGTAGAAAGTGGTGACAAAAGAATTTTAAATTACATAAAGATGAATGTAATGTTAAGAGCCATATCAAACATAGCAGAAACAAAAATATGTAGTAGCCAAAGAAAATGAGGGTGAAATCAATGGAAACACAAGCAACAACAAAGCTCTATTTAATATTAAGATAAATAGTCACCATACAAGTAAGTTGATCAAAGAACATTCATTAACATATGGATTTTGTAACTCGATTTTTTGAGGAAGGATGGTGTCATTTGATTAGCCAATGCATTCATTACTTATAAGCTAAGTTACCAGGATCTAGATATGGATACAATTTCGTCATATTTTTGAAAAGCCAAGATCTGGATATGGTAAGGAAATGGCTGATACAAACAATATAAATATATTTTTATAATTAAAAATAAAACTTACATAGAAATTAAAAATAAATAAAATTTAAATTTATAATTTCTATTTACATTTGTAATATATAACACTAATATTATGGCCTGATGGGTTAGCTTGAGTGGTTGAGTGATATTATTTGCAAGTAGGGTTAAGTCCTTGCACTAGTTTCCTCTGTGACATGTTGATATGTCAATACTCGATGTCTTCGTTGAGTTAGGCGTAGTATAGTCTACATTGAAGGTTTACCCTGATTACCATCCATGAATAATAATAAAGTTTAAGATTTTATGTTCTTGTGCATGAATTACATGGAAAAAAGGGGCAGCAGGTGCGGGGGGGATTATTAGTGATCCCAGAGGAGTTACAATGATTCATTATTCTTGGAGACTTCGCAATGTCTCGAATAATGTCGTCGATGCATATGCTCTATGGATAGGTCTCAAATTAGCTAGGGACTTGGGGCTTTCCAAGATCTCCATTTTAGGGGATTCAACGATGTTGGTTAGATCCATAATAAAAAGGTAAACTTCTGGCAACAACGTCATCACAAGTATCATACTTCGCTCCCTAGCACTCTTAAAGGAGTTAGAGGAACACTCTTTACATCATATCAAGCGAGAATATAATTCTCAAGTTGATAGATGGGCGAAAAAACAAACTCTTTTGGAAAGACTAGCAAACATCAATGGAACTAGAAGGGTTATCCCACCACCTTAATTTACTTGGACATAACTTATATTTGTTTGGACAAGTGGAAGGGTTTTAGAACCTCAATTTGCATATATAATATGCCATCAAATCGAGTTGATTGCACCATAAACGACAACATTAACTCAATCTTGTGCGAAATTAATCACATTCACATGGACTATAGGTATTGTGGATTCCTGTTGGTGGAACCTAGACTGTGTGAGCATCTATAGTTTTTGGCCCTCTTTGTTGGCAACCAAGTTCTCTCATTCCTTTCTTGGTTTCAACGGGAATAATATCTTTTCCTTTATTTAATTTAACTTTCCTTCTGTGGATTTAATTATTTTTGGAAGTGGGTCCTTTTCAGCTTGTTGTCGCCTAATCCACACCTCAAGTCACATGGAAGAAATCTTCAATCCATTACGTGTGGCCTTGGGGAGAAGTCTCGAGTCAGGTAGTTTTCATTTGACACTCGACTCCTCCGTCTAGGCTAACTCCTAGCGAAGCCAAGGGGGGTAGTCCCTAAAAGGGAATCTAAGGCTTGAACTAAAGCTAAGCACAATTATTGTTCTAGGAGTTTAAAGTGAAATCCAAAAAGTAAATACTACTATTCTAACAACATATATGACACATAAAGGAAATGCTTATGCTGGAGATGTTAAGCAAATAAAGTACTTGAATATAGCTTGAAAGAAGATACAAGTGCTTGAAAGTAAATGTCGATAAGCAATATAATAGACCAGTGCCAATAATGTAAAAATGTTGTTGTAGGAATGTGTTACAAATGCTCTTGACAAATTTTATTATTATATGTTATTGCTTGAATCAATGGTTTAATTTAGTGAAGTGGCTTGATGTTTCAAGTCCACTTTGTGAATGCAAGATTGTAAGTGAAACACAAATAAAAATTTAATCTAATATTTGTTTCCTTTCACTACTATCCCCCAAATGGGTACAAGCAAGATTGCAAGGAGTTCCAACAACGATAGAACCTAGATATCAAAGTTCCCCCCTGAATTCACAAGTCACTCCGCCAATAGGATCCCGTATTGAGAAATAGTAAGAGAATGGTTTTCCCTATTACCACTAGTCCACACTGACCAGTTCCCATTCTTATGGACACCCCGAATCAAGCAAAGCAAATGAAAAATGAAATCTAAACTAATCTAATTTAGAAATTGAAACATATCTAATGTTTTGTGGTGCTTGGGTTTATTTTAGCTTTGCGAAAATAAAATAATAACAAGAAAAAGAGACAAACACGAAAATGAGACAATTCCGCCCAACCCCTGGGGAATTACAAGCCTAGTGGGTTATCCCACTCTTTATTTTTTTATTACAGTTGTTTTAGAAGAAGGTCTCTTGGTCCCTTATAATTTCAAGACCAAGCAAACTTACAAACTGATGGAAGAATGAGTTCATGTTTTAGAATATGAGTTTAGGGGGGTCTTGGATGCTCTGGATCTACCAAATTTCGACAGAGCTTCTCCTTGGATGCTCAAGAAACCTGCAAAAACAACAAGCAAGATATGCTAAAAGATGTTGTAAACCACTTTGAAAGGACCTGCAAAATATGTTAGCTTTGTACACGAATTTTCTAAGTGAAAGATTGCATAAAAAGGAAGCAAACTAACTAATCTAAATGTTTTTTATTTGTTGTCCGGACATCAAGTAAAAGCCACCTAGATTGGCTAGATATAGAGATAAGAAATCTTTATTAAAAGATATGAAAGCTCTGTCTTTTAGGAAGAAATGAAAATATAATATTTCCTAGACCAGATATATTAAGGATTTATAAATGATGAGCAATGTATAGATCTAGCTTAACCTTGCATGCAAGCTGAAATACTTAAGATTTTGATGATAATGTTACTCTAGCTATTGCATGCATGATAAAAGTAACCAAATGAGTTTAACTTTGATGCGATAGAGAAGGAAAAGAAGAACTTGCAATGTGGAATATTTTTTGAGCTATGGAGTCCTCCGGTGAATAGTTGAGGGACTTTGTTCCTGATAGTCTTGGATTACGTGAAGAATTGAACCCAAATCAATCACTTCTCCAAATTGTAGGAACCTGTAAATATTAATCAACTTGCAAATAATTTGTTAGAAGAGGTGATTCCTACACAAGAGACCTAGATAGCATGTTAGTTCAACTGAAAAGACATCCAAATCAAAATCTCTAAATGTAAAAAATACAGTAAAATCTAGGAAGAAAACTAGCTTGAAAGATCTTACCCTGCTGTGTGATAGCACACCTTCAAAGGCCCATTTAATAGAAATACATGCACAATCAATTAAGCCAAGATTACCTCAAGTTTAAGCAATGAACACCAAGAATCCACACGATGATACCATCCACCATATGACATCCAAAGTTTTTAGCTTTATTCCAATAGAAAATGATTACAATACAATAGAGTACAAGCGTTTTTCCTTTCTCCAATCTCCGAAATCTAACTTCAAAATGGGAGAGATAGATTGTTTAAATAAGAGGAATGATGCACTTCCCAAGAAGGGATGACGCACATCCCAAAGTTTTTGAGCCAAGTGGAGAGTTGGATCTAAGCCACCTCTCATCAAACTCAAGAGAAAGTCACCACGAGTTTAAGCAATGAACATCAAGCATCCACACGATGATACCGTCCACCATATGTCCTCCAAAGTATTTATATTTATTCCAATAGAAAATGATTACAATACAATAGAGTACAAACGTTTATCCAGTCTCCAAAATATAACTTCAAAATGGGAGAGATGGCTCGTTTAAATAAGAGGAAGGGTGCACTTCCCAAGAAGGGAGGATGCACATCCCAAAGTTTTTGAGCCAAGTGGAGAGTTGGATCCAAGGCACCTCTCATTAAACTCAAGAGAAAGTCTCCACAAGTCAAAATATATGGAGGAGAGGGTGACACCTTGCAAAATAGAGTTGGTGACCTCATTGGGATTGAGGTCCCACATTCTAAGTGTACCGCCTCTCTTAAAGGATGTGCATCCTTCATAGGGATCTCCATCAACTAAAGAGAACTCCCTAATCAACTCGCCCTAACTCATTCTCAAGTTACACTAATAGTTAGTGAACTAAGAGAGAGAGAGAGAGAGAGAGAGAGAGAGAGAGAGAGAGATAACTGAAAACATGTCCCCGACATGTTTCCTTAAAAACAAAAAGTTGATTTTTTGTCTTTTTTTTTCACCTTTTTCGAGTAAAATTGACTTTTATAATAGAATAAGTCAATAATTTCTCTAGAAAAAGGAGGCACAAGGGTATTATGGGTTAGAAAACGAATACCCCCAAGTCATATAATACATCCTAGTACCACTTTTTTTAATATTACATCAAATTACAAGGTAAAAATCATGTTTTATGAGAATTTTTATGACTTATTTAAATACTAAAAAAATCCTAAGGGGGACTTAGTGATTGTCCATAATACTCAAGACCAATGACTAACATGGTAATATACATTAGACACTAGACTCAAACAATTTACTAAGGCCTATCCATTAGTACACACTCCAACTTTGGAGGTAGTGAAAAAACTTAGAAATATAAATTGTTGACGAGCAAAGAATAATTAACAAGTGAAAAAAACACTCTAGAGTATGCATTGGTGACTAAGTATTATGGAGCTGAGTCTTTTACATAATAGAGACCTAATTCTAGATCATTTTATTACAATCTCCCCATGGGGGTATGGACAATGCATAAAAGAAGAAGATGAATAAAACTTGAAAGGGTTATAAGACCCGGCTGGACTTCTGAACTTCGATTTTGAACAATTGATTTGTTCAATATTTGTGGATCATCATTAGTATTGCCTGGTGCAACTAGGAAGGTAACAATTGGCTCCATATGGGGATGTGTGCTTGATCTTTGGAAAGCATGTGAGAACCTCATAATCTGTAATCTGCAAAACAAAAACATGTCTTGCCAAACTGATATATCAGTAACAAATAGAATATATAGAATCCATAAAATAAAACATAAGTTGCACAAATATATATAGAAAACTGAAATGTTAGTTGAGAATATATACAAAAAAATATAAGATGAAATGCGGTAAAATACAAGGAAGAATGGTTAGATTCAAACTATTTTACAGTGGATGCCCCTTAGGCATTAGATGTTACCGTCGAAGAACAACTTGATGAGTTGCCCATTCATTGGTAGATTCAATTTTTCATCGTCCAACTAGTTGAGGTAAAAGGAATTTGGACCAGCCATGTCATGAATGGTGTAAGGCCCTAACCGCAATCTGTCAAACTTCCCATGCTTGCTGGATTTTCTTTTCTCTTATCCCATAACAACACTGTATCACCTTTTTGGAAGGTCCTTGGTTGAGATGACTTGTTGAAATCCCCCTTGACTTTATCCTGATTTCTGACACTTTGATCAAAAGTATTTATTCTTGCTTCATCTAATTCAATTATCCAAGCAATCCTATTCTACACTGCATCTTTTATTTAATTGACATCATGAAGAAGATACTACACTGGAAACTCAAGGTGAACTGACAAGGTGACATTCAATCCATATACTAGCTCAAAAGGACTATTTCCAGTAGTGTTTTTTTTTGTGATCCTATCATGCCCAAAGAACATACTTGATCTTACTATCCCATGCTATCGATTAATTGGGTTGGTGGTCATTGATGTCAACCCTTGAAGAAAGTCCAGTAGCGAATTTCGGTAGCACAAAGGTTTGGGTAATGGACTCAAGTTTGTTTGATGTATAATGGTATGAGTTTTGATATATTTGCAGGCAAGACTATTTTAGATAGATAGTACATGTCATGCCATTTCTGGTGGTATGTGGAACATCACATAACTCTTCATGGTTTGAGAGCTATGGCCTTACAAATTTGGAGGACCCTCATATGTTGGATTGAAGCCCCAAAATGTCAAAGAAGTCAAAGTGCTTGCAAATAAGAAATTATTTAAATAATAAAGTGAAGTGACAAAGTAAAAAATGATTATTTAAATAATAAAGTGAAGTGACAAAGTCAAAGATGATTATTTAAATAATAAAGTGAAGTGACAAAGTCAAGGAGGATTATTTAAATAATAAAGTAAATGGAGAACTTTCTAATTATGGAAAGTGGTTAGAAGTGGGTTAGCCCTAAAATAAGGAAATTGGGTTAAGATGGTTAAAATGTAACCCCTTGAGGAAGCTACAAGAAAGTATAAATAAGAGGCACGACTCTCTCATTTTAACCACACTTGAGCATATTGAATATCTACAGGTGACCGAGGTAACTAAAGGATATCTAAGCTGAATTTTAGAGGGAAAGTGAAGTAAAAAACGTCGAAATTCAAGGGACGATAAATTCTTTTGATGATGTTTTCTAAGGTATGTTATTTACAGGTCATCTCACCATTTTCGTAATAACTTTTTTTTCTAGAATGATTCAAACTGTGAAATTGGGAGGCCATTGAGGAAACATATCCAAGCAAATGTGGTACAAATTTCAGCTTGTGGGTCGTTGTATTTTTGGAGTTACACTCCGTGGAAAATAGGGTTTGTGGCTAGTCCTGAAACTAGTCTAAAACAAGTGTTTTGAGTAAAAACGTCATAACTTCTTCATAATAGATCCAAATTCAGTAAGACCAAATGTGTTGGTTAGAATACAGTCTGTAGTATTATGTGTACAAGTTTCATATCCATACAACAAATAATCTGTGCGGGGCACACTCTACAAGTTCGCTCTCTAGAATAAGCCAGAATTCAACAAGGTATGTCATTTTTGCTATAACTCCTTTTCTGAGAGGTTCCAAGTAGTGACACCTGGAAGAATTGCATAAAACACACTGAAGAACATTGTGTACTATTTTCATATCTTTATTCATTATAGATACATAGTTATGATTATTTCAAGTTAGGGTTGTTGACTAATCCAAAACTAGTCATGTGAGACTAAAGTAAAGTTTGAAGAAAATGCTAGTCTCTTGTTTTTAAAGTTAAGGAAGGTTTGCAGGTATGTGATCATATACACCAGGTCTATTACAAAGTTACAAATCAGATTTGGATGATGAAATTGATGAGGGATTTTGGTTGAGGTTGAGGTACAGGTTGGCGCATGGTTGATGCACTTTTTTATGGTACAAGTTGATTACAGGTTGGTGCATGGCTGATGCACTTGTTTATGGTACAGGTTGATGCATGGTTCAAGTTATTGGTACAGGTTGTTTGGTACTGGTTTACAACAGTATATTTCACTGTGATAGTGTGATAATGGTTCCATCATTCTACTTATACGTCATGGAAGTTGGACGGGGAAAGTATAGGTGGTTGTAGCCACCTTCTAGTTGTAGTCGGATAACATAGGGGGTTGTATCCTCCTTCGTGTTGTAGCTAGAGAATTGGGGAGTTGGAGCTTCCCTCAGGTTGTAGCCTGAGAAACTAGGGGGTTGGAGCCTCTTTCTAGTTGCAGCTGGAAAACAAAGGAAGTTGGTGCTTCCAATGAATGTAATCTTCAATACATATAAGAAAAAACATTCCATTGTTTTCTCTCTCTTTGGGTTTCCACGTAAAAACATTGGTGTACTGTGTATGTGTATGATTGTTCATTTGTTCGTTGTTTATTTACTTTGCAAATATTGGATGATAATGCTACATTGATATAACACTTGCATTATATAGTTAAAAATGATTATATTGCTCTATTACTGATTCACCCCCACTCTCAGTAATCCAACAATTGCTATCAGAGAAAGTTCCTTCATAAATCATTTTAACCACTGAAAAGTAGATCATGGAGAGCAACAACTTGTATAAAAATGGAATACCACAGTTTAATGGACATAAATATGCATTTTGGAGCATAAGGAGGAAGACATATACAGGCACAAGGATTTGAAATTTGACAAGAAATTCTAGATGGATACACAACACCAACAGTTCCGCCGACAAATGACAAAGCAATGAAACTCGGTCAAAATAATTCCAAAGCCACAAATGCACTTCTAAATGGTCTTGGAGAATCGATATTCACCAAAGTTGCACATTGTAAATCTGCTAAAGAGATTTGAGACAAACTTCAAATATTTATGAAGGAGATTCAAAAATCAAAGCAACAAAGCTTCAAACTTAAAGAGGTTATTTCTAACAACTAAAGATGAAGGAAGATGAGAACATTGCAACTTATTTTTTACAAGTCGATGAAACAATAAATATAATCTTGGGATTGGGAGAAGAAATCAAAGAATCTGTAATTGTTTAAAATGTACTAAGATCTCTTCCTATGAAATTTGACCCTAAGATATCAACACTAGAAGAAAGAGCAGATCTAAACTCAATAATCATGGACAAAATACATGGAATAAGCATATGAAATGAGAATTGAACAAGAAAATCTAGATATAAAAGAAGCAGCCTTCAAAACATCCAAAAGGTCAAAGGGAAAACAAAAATAAAAAGAACATAGTAGCAACAATGACGCATCAGAAGATGATGAAGAAGCGACCAACTTTGTCAGAAGATTGAACAAGAGAACCAATGACAGGTATATAGGTAAGATTCTTTTGATTTGTTTTAATTGTGATGGTTTTGGTCATTTTGCTAACAAATGTCCTCATAAGAAAAAGAGAAATGATTAAAGTTACTCAAATAGAAAACAAACATATAAAGGAAAAATAACCACAAAGAAAGTTTTCAAGAAAAACTTACGCACCAAAGAAGACATCTCATCATCAGATAAAGATGAAGTCAGTGACACTGAGACATAAAGAGTTATATTCATGGCAGTAGAAGACTCTGATAAAGAAGACTCCGAAGAAGAATATGAAAAGGTCGAAGAAGAATATGAAGAGACAAAAGTTGACTACCGAGAAGAATTGTTGTGTGCTATAGAAGTTATCAGAAGAGAAAAGAAGAAAAACAAAAAACTACAAGAGGAACTAGACAAAAAAGAAGACACTCATGAACTAGAACAATTGATCACAATTTTGAAGGTTCAAATTGAAGAAGATAAAAGAATTGATGAAGAACTCAAAGAACAACTAGAACGAAGAGACATGATCATTGGAAATTTGGAAGCATAAATTGTCACATTAAGAAAGGATCTTCAAAATAAAAATATGTAGAACAACTCAAAATTTTTGAATGGCATTATCAACAATAAAAAACCTCATCATGATAAGTCCATACTTGGATACAATCAAACAAAAAATGGATCAAGCTTCAAAACAACAGAACAAGAAACATATCCAAAAATCTATGCAGAAACAATCAAAGGGGATAGGAAAGTCTACAAATAAAATTACAGGGACACTCCTCCACCGAGAAGATTCATATTTCAGAATCAACGACCAACAGAAATAGATAGGCCTCTGAAACAAGAAGGATTCATAAGAGCACTTCATTTCAGAAGATCTTCAACTCCCATGTATCAAACTATCTTTTTTGGTTTATGTTATGCATGCAATAATTTTGGACATAAAGTTGTGAATTGCAGAGTTAACAACAGGGACATAAACAACTTTGAAAGTCATACAAAAAAGGGTTATCCAAGAAGGCCTAGTGAAACACAGAGAAGAAGTTACTACATGTTTGAATATTTGAGCACTGAAGTGGAATGCTACAAATGTAACAACTTTGGACACATGGCCAAAGATTGCAGGATGACAATCCCTCCTAGAGAACCACAACAAGACAACAACAATCACATACAGGAACCTCAGAAAAGGACATGGGTAAGAAAGCAGAATCAATATAACAATGACGAATGCACACTCGCTCTACAAGCTAAGCAGAAGAAACATGGTTGGTATGTTGAAAGTGGTTGTTCAAAACAAATGATATGTGATAGAGACAAGTTTATTACATTAAGAAAGGAAAGATATGGATCAGTCTTCTTCGGAAATGATGATTCATCTAAAATCATTGG
>JASDQU010681673.1:73511-89759 GCA_032191745.1 Picea mariana | reverse complement strand
TTTTCTAAAGATCCTTTTGTATCATGGGGGCTAACTTAGGATTTATTTTCCTTAATTTATGTCTAAAAGGATTTACATCTTGCTTAAGAGGGATGGTATGTTGAATAACATATTATATGTAATCCTTGAGCTCATCATAAGTAAATACAAACACATCCCTATATTCTTTCACAAGGTTTATTAAATATTTTCTCTCTTTTTCAAAGGTGCCTTTTTCCAATTTTTATCATCGTGGGGTCTTGGTATGTTCCAATTTTTATTTCAATGTATTCCCCAGGTTTTGTTGTTAATTTTTTTATTTTTATACATGTCACGTCTATCGAATATATTCTCTAAATCTACGAGTCCCTTAGGAATGGGTTTTTTTTGGGTTCCTCTTCCTCAATATACACATTCCCTTCTTCTTTATAACCAATCTTGAAGCTTGAGAATTCCTACAAGTTGTTCATAAATCTTTAAGATTTGTTTATCATCATTGAATACTTGCCAATGATCTAAGTTATATGGTATGGAGGGCCTAAAAATTACTTCCATTTTACCATGACCATTCATTAACTCATCTCTAGGCTGAAATGTAGAAGCTGCAAGTGCCAAACTATTTTCTTTGCTATTCATTTCCCTTGGGATTTTTATAAGGTCTAAGGCATAAAAAAATTCCATAGTATCCCAAAATTAATTTTTGTATCTTCTTAACCGATCACTCTTACATGTAAATTTCTTATTCTTGAAGGCTTGCTAAGTTAGAATCACCTTTGATATTTAAAATTTTAATCCCCATATCCTTATCAATTTCCAATCCCAAAAGAAGTGCTTCATACTCTGCTACATTATTGGTTTCTTCAAACTCTAATCTATATGCAAAGTTGAAAGATTGTCCCATTGGAGAAGAAATTACTATTCATGCCCCTTTTCTTGATCTTGAATGTGCACCATCAAAGTTCATCTTCCAAACTTCATCAAATTTCTCTTCCTTAATTTTTCTTTAATGGGTGCTAACAAGTTTGACAAGATGGAAAAGTTCCCAAAACCCTATGTTTCATAAACAAGTTCATTCATGGGTTCCTTGGGATCTTCTACATGATATGTCTTCTCTTGCTCCCTATTAAGTCTGGTGAAGGTGTTATCATGGGTTGGGATGGTGGTGTAAGACAAATCCATTTGAAGGCTACCCCCAAACTTTCAATCCACTTTCGAGACAAAAGCATACCCCATGCATCATGTACATATATGACCACAAATCCATCACAAATGAAAAGTCTGGAAAAACTGCTAGATGTACTCTAAGGTATTTGATTAACCCATGGACCCCAATTTCCCTTGAATCCATAGCACACACATTATGATATGGTCTTGAAATTCTTAAGTTTAACTATTCCATGACCTTTCGGGTCATGACATTGGATGAGGCTCCTGAGTCTAGAATGCAATTATGAAGAAGTAGATCATTTACCAATAAAGAAACGAAGAAAGGTTGATGGCCTCCATTACCTCTACGTGGGTCCATTCCTTGCAAGATGACGGGGGCATCTTCATTTGATTCTTTATGTTTTTCAACACTTTTCTTTTTGGGAGAGCATTCTATAGTCCTCAACATTTTTTCTTTCCGAGATGGAATATTTATGAGTTATGTTGCTAGTACCAACACTTTAGCGTTTGTTATCCATCCATCCAAGTCAATATTCAATTATGATGTTGGAGGAGTGTTAGCTCCTGGTACATTTTGATATGATTTGACTTGATCTCCATTTCCCTTTCGTTGATATTTTACCCCTTTATATCTTTCCATATCAAGGATTTGTTCAGGTGTGAGATTTTATCCATACAACTTAGTTACATTATCTTATTCCTCGACCACTTTGTCTGCATTTTCACTCCTTTCCTTTATCTATATTCAATGATCCATTGAAATTGTATGGGATTTTCCTATGTTATTGATGTAGTTTGAGTGCCTTGAGTATCCCATATAACTGATTTGATTAGAATTCCTTGAGTGTCCAACATAATTATTCATAATTGAATTCCCTACTGCATTTATCTGACGAAAATTTGGGCAGGTGGGTTCCTCATGGAAATCATTACAATCCCTACAAAAATGAGGAGCCTCATGCTCCACCAAATTTGTGGCTTCAAGTTGATTTGGGAGCCTTTGATCATGTGGAGGCCCCTTTCTCTGCCATCTTTCATTATTTTTCCTAGGCTGGAATCTATTGGCTTGTGATCTTTCTGTGGAAATCAAATGATTATGCATGGCATTTAGTTGACTTGAATAGTTGGATTCCGTGGATTACTTTTGTTATCTCTTTTATTGGATCTATTAAAGAATCTTTACTATCTGAACTTACATTTTTCCCATCCGACTTTCCTTTAGGCTCTGACTTCTTTGATGCACTACCCCATTTTAAAATCGATAAGTTTGACCTCTCTGAGGCTTGCATGTTCTTATCTATATTAATAGCTATCTCTTGGGAGATCTTAAGATTTGTTCACTCTTTATCCCTAAGTTAATAACACATTCCCCAAATGAAGGCTTCTATGTAATAGATGAGAATGGAGGCATCCGAGGGCTTGATGTCTTTGTGAATACTATTGATGATCTCATTGAACCTTTTATTAAATTCCTCCATAGTTTCATTCTCGTTATTTTTATGGTATTCATAGAAGCTAAGAGATGGTAGTGTTCTTTCTTATCCCCCCCATTTCTCTGTGAAGGCATTTAGTAAATATTTTATGGTTTTAAAAGTATTATCTGCACATTCTGAAAACCATTCATGAGCATCCTCTTCTAAATACAAGACAAAAATGTTCATTTTAACATCCTCATGGTTATGTGGCACACCATTTATTGACACAAAGAGAAAAAGATTTGACATGTGCTTTAGCAGTAACAACATAATTGCCTTGGAAATAAGGCCACTTTTCTAAAGCCTTTACATGAATTCTATGTGGATAACCATTTATTGCAGTAAAATCATGTTGTTTATACAAATCATCCATTTCTATGCTAGAATTATTAAATAACAAATGTAAATTAGAAATGTACTCGAACCCGAGATGATCAAGGATTCTATGAGAAGCAAGTTTTTTCAACCTCCTCCTATAAACCTTTTCAGGTTCAGGGATGAAGTTAAGCAAACCTTGTGAGTTCCTTCTTATAGAATACTTTGTCAAATTATGATTAAGTGGAGTCTCCAAATGATCGAGTCTATTTATAATAAACAACAAGCACCAGATAAAGCAAAAGCAAGAAAGAAAAACAAAAGTCATATTGTGGGAATAGAAAGATTTATCCTTGACAATAGCGCAAAAAATGTTTTTGCCTAATCCACACCTCATGTCACGTGGAAGAAATCTTCAATCCATTGGGTGTGGCCTTGGAGGCAAGTCTTGAGTCAAGTTGTTGTCACCTGAAACTTGACTCCTGCATTTAGGCAAAATCCTAGCAAAGCCAAGGGGGTAGTCTCTAAAAACGAACCTCAGGCTTGAACAAAATCTAAGCACAATTATTGTTCTAGGAGTTTAAAATGAAATCCCAAAAGTAAATACAATAATTCTAACAACATATATGACACATAAAGGAAATGATTATGATGGAGATGTTAAGCAAATAAAGTACTTGAGTATAGCTTGAAAGGAAATACAAGTGCTTGAAGGTAAATGTTGATAAGCAATATAATATACCAATGCCAATAATGTAAAAATATTGTTGTAGGAATGTGTTGCAAGTGCTCTTGACAAATTTTATTATTACGGGTTATTGCTTGAATTAGTGGTTTAATTTAGTGAAGTGGATTCATGTTGCAAGTCCACTTTGTGAATGCAAGATTATAACTGTGAAACAAAAATAAAAATCTAATCTAATATTTTTTTCCTTTTACTACTATCCCTCAAATGGATACAAGTAGGATTGCAAGGAATTTAACGAGGAGACAACCAAGATCTCAAAGTTTCCCTCTGAATTCACAAGTCAATCCACAAGAAGGATCTTGTATTGAGAAATAATAAGAGAATTTTTTTCCCTATTAACACTAATCCACACTTATTAGTTCTCATTCTGATGGATACCTCATATCAAGCAAAGCTCATAAGGGGCCAACGCATACCGAGGCTGTTGAGGGGAATGTTTATTTTTCAAATTGAAGTAACTGAAAGGAAATGAAAAATGAAATCTAAACTAATATAATCTAGAAATTGAAACTTATCTAATGTTTTGTTGTGCTTGGGTTTATTTTAGCTTTGCGAAAATAAAATGAAAGTGAGAAAAATAGACAAACACGAAAATGAGACAGTTCCCCCCAACYCCTTGGGGGATTGCAGGCCTAGTGTGTTATCCCACTCTTTCTTTTTTTATTACAACTTTTTAGAAGAATTTCTCTTGTTCCCTTATAATTTCAAGACCAAGMAAACTTACATATTGATGGAAGAATGAGTTCATGTTTCAGAACATGAGTTTATGGGGGTCTCGGATGCTCCAAATCCACCAAATTTCAGCAGAGCTTCTCCTTGGATGCTCAAGAAACCTACAAAAACAACAAGAWAAATAGGCCAAAAGATGCTACAAACCACTTTGAAAGGACCTGCAAAATTTAGCTTTATGCAAAAAAATTCTAAGTGAAAGATTGCATAAAAAGGAAGGAAACTAAGACCAAGCACTAAACTAACTAAACTAAATGTCTTTTATTTGTTGTTTGGACAACAAGTAAAAGTAACCTAGATTGGATAGATATAGAGATAAGAACTCTTTATTACAAAAAAATGAAAGATCTATCTTTTAGGAAGAAATGAAAAGACAATCTTTCCTAGACTAAATCTATTAAGGATTTATAAATGATGAGCAATGTATAGATCTAGCTTAACCTTGCATGCAAGCTGAAATACTTAACATTTTGATGATAATGTAAGTCTAGCTATTGCATGCATGAAAAAAGTAACCAAAAGTGTTTAACTTTGATGAGATAGAGAAGGAAAATAAAAGCTTGCAATGTGGAATTCTTTTTGGGCTATGGTGTCCTCCGGTGAATAGTTGAGGGACTTTGTTCTTGATAGTCTTGGAGCACATACATGATTGAAATCAAATTGATCACTTCTCTAAATTGTAGGAACATGTAAATCTTAATCAAATTGCAAAGAATCTGTTAGAAGATGTGATTCCTATACAAGAGACCTGGATAACATGTTAGTTCAACTGAAAATACATGCAAATCAAAATCTCTAAATGTAAAAAAAACAATAAAATCTAGGAAGCAAACTATCTTGAAATATCTTACCCTACTGTGTGATAGCACACCATCAAAGGCCCATTTAACATAAATACATGCAAAATCAATTAAGCTAAAGTTACCTCAAGTTTAAGCAATGAACATCAAGTATCCACACAATAATACCATCCACCATATGACCTCCAAAGTATTTAGCTTTATTCTAATAGAAAATGATTACAGTACAAGCGTTTCTCCGACCTCCAAAATCTACTTCAAAATGGGAGAGGTGGCTTGTTTAAATAAGAGAAGGGCACACTTACCAAGGAGGGAGGGTGCACATCCCAAAGTTTTTTTATCCAAGTGGAGAGATGGATCTAAGACACATCTCATCAAACTCAAGAGAAAGTCGCCACAATTCGAAATAAAGGGAAGAGAGGGAGACACCCTACAAAATAGAGGTGGCAACCTCCTTGAGATTGACATCCCACATACTAAGCATGCCACCTCTCTCAAAGGATGCACATCCTTCATAGGGATCTCCATCAACTAAAGAGAACTCCCTATTCAAATTGCCCTAACTCATTCTCAAGTGTCACTAACATTTAGTGAACCGAGAGAGATAGAGAGAGAGTTCACTGAAAACATGTCCCTGACATGTTTCCTTACAAATAAGAAAGCTTATTTTTTTGGGTCTTTTTTTGGACCTTTTTCAAGCAAAATTGACTTTTATAATACAATAAGTCTATATTTTCTCTCTAAAAGAGGGT
This sequence comes from Picea mariana, assembly GCA_032191745.1. Taxonomy (NCBI): domain Eukaryota; kingdom Viridiplantae; phylum Streptophyta; class Pinopsida; order Pinales; family Pinaceae; genus Picea; species Picea mariana. Next base: position 83,794 of record JASDQU010681673.1, on the reverse strand, counting down.
ACAAGGGTATAAGGGTTACTTTGGGTTAGAAAACGAATACCCCCAAGGCATATAATACATCCTAGTACCACCTTTTTAATGTTACATCAAATTATAAGGCACAATTCTTGTTTTACGAGAACTTTTATGACTTATTAAAATAATTAAAAAATCCTAAGGGTGACTTTGTGCATGTCTATAAGACTCAAGACCAATTACTAGAATGGTAATATACATTAGACACTAGACTCAAAAAACTTAATAAGGCACATCCATTAGTACACACTCCATCTTTAGAGGTAATGAGTGAAAAAACTTAGAATTTATAAATTGTTGACGAGCAAAGTATAATTAACAAGTGAAAAAAAAACACTCTAGAGTATGCACTGATGACTAAGTCTTAGGGAGTTGAGTATTTTACATAATATAGACCTCATTCTAGCTCATTTTATTACAATTCCCCCATGGGGGTATGGACAATGCATAATAGAAGAAGAAGATGAAGAAAACTTGAAGCGGTCATAAGACCCGTTTGGACCTCCGAACTTTGATTTTGAACAATTGACTTGTTCAATCTTTGTGTATCATCGTTATTCCTTCCTGGTGCAACTAGGGAGGTAACACATATGATAAGACTATTTGTTCTATTTTTTCCCTCTTTGTTTTGAATGGTGTAGCACCTTGTTTCCCCCCATGACTGTAATCATGTTTAAGACTTCATGTATTGTGATTATTGAAGCATGTAATTATGTTTATGTTAATAAAAACAATAGATAACAGACTGAGAGGAAGCCTTGTAGTACTATCCATGACACCACGAGTGGGACTAGTGAGGTGGAACTGGGATGTTTTTGTGAAGAAAACATAAATCTTTCCCAACAATCCAACCTGCACCTGCATGACTTGAATGCATAAACATGTCCAACGTACCTTGATTGTCTTGACCACAAGAAACCTGTTAATGGCAGGCATATCATGTGGTTGGAACAATTATAATTTCTTTCATAATGTTCCAATGGAGGAGAATGAATAAGGAGAAAGAGGGAAAAATAGAAGGGACGAAGCATGGATGTAGAGAGCACACACACACAAAAGACACACAAGAAGACATGCACATTACACAAAACAATTCACATACGCATATGAACAAAGAACAATCACACATAGAGATGAGTTGCAGACTCACAAACATATGGTAATGTGAATGGGAAACAAAGCTCACACACACAAATCTGAGCAGTAGAGAGAAACTAGGAAGTTTTCGTGAGGAAAATAGTAATCTTGCGCAAGAATTGAATTGTCACCCTAGAACAAAGAAGACCCATATCCATACTAGAGTAAAGAGCGACATGAATTCATGTTTACTGGAAAGAAACTGACATTGGTAAGGGGAGGTCGATGAGGGACTATATAACATATAAGAGACTCCCTTCTTCAAATGAAATCCAGTTGGGAAGGCTCTTGATAAACTCATGGAGGCCTTGAGCTCGGTGGAAAGAGGGAAATTTCTATTATTGCCGGTGAACTGAAGGAGAGAAACCTTCTTGATCCATTTATTGATTGGCAGTCAACTGAGAGAGTCCCCTGGTGGTATCATGGATTGGCATGGGGGTGGCATGAAATAGAAAGGAAAAGTGTAACATAGCCTACAATTGGGTGGAAAGGAATTTTCCCTCAGTCAGTTGGCTGGTTGGAAACATTATTGAAGAGATAAGTGCTTTACCTGAAATATCTATTGAATTTTTGTTAATGGTTGAAAATTGTATTATGTTCATGTTAATGGTTTAAATATGATTAATGTATGTTAATTATGAGTTGAATGAATAAATTTAATATTCCCTTAAAGGAGAAATGAATTAACTTTGATAATTGTATGAGGAAGGCCATTGCATGCTGATAATCTTGTGTTTTCCCCTTCCCTTTAAAATGGAAAGCTTGTAGGATATACAATCTTAATTTGGGTGTTTGGGTAGAGTGTTTCTTGCTCATTGGGAAGTGGTCTACAATATTGAGGACTTGTAGCATCACTAGACCCCTATTGGGTAATGCCACATGAAAATTCTGAATTCTGATACCATTTTTATTAGTTGATAATGCTCTGCAAAAGCACAAATTAATGTAGAATAACAACAAGTATATAGATATAACATATATAGGAAAAAACCATGAAAATAAATGCATAAATATTAACACAAAAAAATTAACACACAATAGACACTTATCTTTGGTAAAAAGAACACCAACTATGTGTAGAACTTCCAAGTTCCTCCCAGCCTTAGACTGCATTGCTCATAATTTTTAGCAATGGGACACCTTCGAGCTAGGGCTAAAACTCCACCTGGGAAAAGGAATCCTAAACTAGGCTAAGGTCTCTCAGTTAGTAGAAAACTCAGACTTAGGTGCCAACTCCAAAAGACAACCTATAGTCCCTCATTCCCCACATGCATGTCCCACCCCAAAAAGTGTGCCCCTTCTTTGCTCAACAATCCTTCAACTGCCCCACTTCCTTTACAGGGCTTCAACAACATGCCAAGCATGGAATCTCATAGCCTTGTAGCTTGGCACCTTGGGAATTGATTCCCAACAATTCTCTCACCTGGAGAGAATTCTCATGGGCCTGAAAACCCACTTATTCAATAACTCACGGGCATGGAAACCCGCCTCTTCAGCTCAATTCTCGAGTTACTGGTCTCCTACAACTCCCAAGAATTCTCTGATACATGTACACGTGATGGTAGTAGCATGGTACATATGATAGGAATGTGTTCAAGGAAAGAAAATGATAATAGAATGATAGGAAATTAACTAAGACCCCCAAACTGATGTACATTTTACCAACTTGACACTTGTCATGTTAGGAACTACATGCCTCTCCCCACATGGACCTGCCACATGGTGATACATTCCCCCCTTAAAGACTTAGGATAAAAATGAATATCCCATACTTTAGACTTTAGGAATATTAGTAAAATATTCTTTTGGGCTTAAGCCCCCTTAGCTTAGCTCCTTTTTCCTAGATTGTTAACACCCCTTTCCCATTCTATTGGAGTTTACCCCCCCATACTCTTTTATTGGGTTGGTCTGCAACATTGATATGTTTTCATTAAAAACTGAGTGTGATTACATTTTAAAAATATAGGCTCACTGTCCTTTTAGCTTCTGTTTCTCCATCCTAATAACCACACATGCACTATGGCATCAAAATGCATATATACAAAAGAAATTTGGCACAAATATCTTGGCTCACTAGACTATATGTATATTTACATTTACATTTACAATTGGGGTTCAACCTAGGGGTATTATATTCCCATCGCCCTTATGTATACATTGTCCTCAGTGCAGTATATACACATATAAAATAAAAACTTCAAAAGTCCTCAAAAATATGTGGGTACTCTTCCCGCATAGCATCCCCGTGTTCCCAAGTTGTATCCTCGGGGTTGTACCAGGTCCATTGGACCTTTACTAGCCCTATGGATCGATTCCAGAGTTGATTGTCTTCCTATCCAATATGCACACCGGATGCACTTGAAAGTCACCTTCTTCCACCTGAATCACATTCCAATCAATGACATGATTAGCATCAGACACATACGTTTTAATCAAAGACACATGGAATACATTATGAATACACATCAATGCAGGTAGTGAAAGCATGTATGCAATAGGCCCAATCCTCTCAAGGATTTCAAGTGGTCCACAATATCTTGTTGCAAGCTTTGAACAATTTCCCAACTTCAAGGAACCTCTCTTGGCCTTTACTTTCAAGAACACATGGTCACCTACTTTAAACTCCTTATGAGTTCTGCCTTTATCAGCATAAATTTTTTACATGTCTTGGGTAGCCTTTAAATTTTGTTTTATTTTCACCATTTTCTCTTCCATTTCCATAAGTAATTCTGGCCCAACCATTGCTCTGTCTATTGGGTTGTCCTAGCCCACTGGTGTGTTGCATTTCCTACCATAAAGTGCCTCAAATGGATTCATCTTTAAATATGCTTGGTACCCATTGTTGTAAGCAAACTCCACCAAGTGTAGACAGTCTTCCCATTTTGATGGTTTATCCTGTATCAACTTGTTTTACATGATCCTCACTTTTTCACCTCTGTGAGGGAAATATTTGTACATATGATCTGCCTCACAACCCCAAATTTTCATAGGTTGTTGTCATGGTATCTGTCCCACTATTTTTGTCATTTTGGGATCTTTAGAAGCTGGTTGTCCCTAAGTATTGTTTTTTAAGAATGGTGGCTTGGTCCCCTTCTTCCTTTGCTCCATCTTTCTTCTCTTCTTGTATTTCCAAGCCTTTTGGAAAGTTGGTCTTCCCCTATGCATATCATAGAGGCATTTATCTCTCCTTATGATTTCCTCTAGTATCTTGGGATCATCATATGATATCTTATCATTGATAAATGATGACAACCCACTCAAGTACCTATGAATCTTAACATGTTCATCCTTGATGAAGTAAACATATTTCATCAACTCCAAGAATCTCCTTTCATACTAATCTATGGTCATACTCCCAAGCTTGAGTTCAAAGAACTCCTTCATTTTATTATCATAGTAACGTTTGGTTAAGTATTTCTTTTGAAAATAACTTTTAAATTCCCTCCAAGTCACCTTCTTATCATCAATGTGTTGCACTTACACAAACTGGTCCCACCACATTGATTCTTTTCCCTTGATCCGGTAGATGGAAATTCTCCCTTCTTCCCGTGAAGAGTAATTATGTATCTGAAAGTACTTCCTCATGCCTAACAGTCAGGTCTCTTCATATTCATCCTTTTTGTGCTCATAATCAAAGGTAGGAGGCTTGATCTTATTCATTTCTCCATGTAGCTCATCCACCCATACCTCCTCTTATGATTTCTAATGGGAGATAGAATTGGAATACTGTGTGCTCTCCTATTTGAATGCCTTGGGGAGTGATGGTTATGTCTGTCAACACTTATTGTTTTTCTTCTCTCATCATGAGACTTGTGACACCTCGATTTGCTTGACTCGGTCTCCTTATCCATTTATTCTCTATTTTGTCCAAGATCTGCATCAACTTGATGTTGAAGTCTTCTTATTTATCCTTGGCTTTCATAAGCCTCTCATTATTAGCTTTATATCTTTGGAAATATTTTTGCAGACTCTTTATGGTCTCTACCCATTTCATACTCTCCTCCTTGCCTTCTCTATAGCCATTGGATTATGTCCCCTCATTACCCATGTTGACATACATCCCTCTGACCTCATCTTCATGGATATAGGTTATTTGTGCATCTTCCATGCCTCTGAGCTCTATGTTGATCCTATTTTGATCAAATTGTTGTTAACTCTGCAAAATTTGTAGGCAAAAAGATTTGTTAGATTTAAGTAATTTAACAAATTCATGAAAATTATGCACAATTGTGTTCCATAAGTGCATCATAATTATTTCTTCTGATTCCTTGTGAATTAAATTTTGCAGTGCAAATTCCTAGGTGGATATTTGGACTCTTCTATCCGATACCTTTCCAACTCCTTCTTGTTTTCTCCATTTTGAGTCTTGAGCAAAAATTTATGGTCACTTGAATATTACCCATCGATTCGTTCGGTTCACCCCTCAACCAGGTGCAATTCCTAACTGTGCTTATGCATATTTTCACTTTCTCCTTTGGAAAATTTATAAGATATCAATTGGGTTCCTTCATGACCATATTTTGGTCATTTTGACCAAGTTTCATCCTCATATGAGCTCCAGGCTGCTAGATACAACATGTTGAAGTTTCAGGACAATTAATATTTTTGGCCATGAATGCTACAGGTACCTTCTATGTCCTCCTGTGCATTTTCATGTGCCCAAGTTTCTATTTTGACTCCATGTATATATTCTATAACTCAAGATATTTTTGTAGTATTCTCTTCTGCCCAAATCTAATTCTGGAGCAGGAAGTTATGGCCCTCAGAAGTTGACTGAGTCTTAAAATTTATCCTCCATTGTTTGGCCTGCAACTCCCTCATACTGACTCTGTTTGACGAATGGTTTACACCATTATAAATATATCTCCGAGATTTATCAATTAAGTTGAAATTATTTCATGTGGTGCCTATGACACTTACATTCTAGAAAATTAGAAGTCCTAAAAACATTGTTTAAGGCCTAAAAAATGCTCTGCAAAACATGACCTAGAAAACACTGAAATTTTCCAATAATTTTTATTAATTTTCAGATAATTTATATTAAACTTGTTGATTGGGATCCTAACGTGGCATCCTAGTCCACCTGGAACCCCAAGACGGACTCCATGTTATCTCCTGGACACTCTATCCCTGCCCCGTCAACCTCTTACCTCCCTCTTTCTTCTCATTTATCTCCTTCTCCTTCACTAGCATGCACATGCTAATTTTTGGGCCCCATAGGTCATTGGATTCCATGTGGTACCTTTGTATTGGGCCATGGGAATGGGAGGGCCCCATCATGCACCCATTTACCTTGGAACACGAATTTTCATGTTGGTTTGATCCGATGGTGGAGGTTCGAGGCACGATCAACGGTCGCGATTGTGATCGATGGCTCAAAATGCATTGCGCCCCCCAAGCCTTTATTACCATCAAAATAGAGGGAGGGGACGCAAAACATAACCTTCGTTAATACCTGAGTGGAATTTCATGCGTTGGTGCATTTCATCCCCCTCGGCTTGTGGCTAAAGTAACCACACATGACCCCCCCGTCGTAAATTGGTTCTGCGGGTCTAGGCTCCGAGTTCCACCTGGTAGGAAGGTGCCCGCCACCATGGCGCTAGATCATATACCACCTTTGCCATTGTGACACCATGTACCTTCCCCCGAGGCAGTACATGTAACTACTCTTCCATGCCATCTGACACGTGTACCCCACGTCATGATGACGTTAGCGTACAAAAAAATACCTAATTTTTTCCAATTTTGCCTATTTTCAAATTTTCTCAAAATGCCCAATATTACATAATTTCAAAAATATTTCGATGGCCACCATTAGAGATATACGATTACCTAAAAATAGCTAATTTTGGACATGTAAGCATCAAATTAATCTCTACTCATGGAATTCGATCCTTCCCTATCAAATTTCTCCATGAATTTAACTGTAAATTTGGGCCTTTTCCTAGAAAATGCCCAATTTCATTATGGGCACTCTGCAACACGAAACTCGGCCAATTATAGGCTTGAATTTGCCCAATTTGAGATTTAAATTGAGGCTTTTAATTATCTTTCTTGATTCTTTTAATTGTCAGTGGAATTTTCCAAGAATTCTTCCACATTCCACTGCAATAATTTCGTCGAGCAACTTGCAAACAACTCATGCTTTTTATTTTTTTATTTTTTATGCAATTGTTGCTTCAACACTCTGTTAACTTGGACCATGCAGGATCTGTGTTGAAACTAGAGATTTGATACCACATTGTAGCATCCCCAKACCCGTGTTGGGCAATTCCACATGAAAAATTATAAAGCCTGATACCATTTTAATTAGTTGATAATGCTCTACAAATGCATAGATTAATGCATAATAACAACAAGTATATAAATACAACATATACAAGAAAAAMCCATGAAAATAAATGCATAAATATTAACAAAACACATAAATTAACACACAATAGAAAATTTTCTTTAGTAAAAAGAACACCAACTGCATGCAGACCTTCCACGTTCCTCCGAGCCTTAGACCGCACTGCTCATAATTATCAGCARTGGATCACCCCCAAGATGGGGCTAAAAATCCACCAGGGCAAAGGAATCCTAAACCAAGCTAAGGTCTCTCARTTAGAAAAACACTCAGAMTCGAGTKCCAACTCCAATAGATAACCTACARTCCCTCATTCCCCACATGCATGTACCACTCGAGGAAGTGTGCCCCTTCTCTGCTAAAAAATCCTTCGACTATCCCACTTCATTTGCGGGGCTTCAGTAGCAGGCTGGACAAGAAGTATCAGAGCCATGTACCCACAACTTGGCACCTTGGGAATCAATTCCCAACATTTATTTCACCTGGAGAGAATTCTCACGAAATTGAAAACCCACCTCTTCATCCCAATTCTCGAGTTACTGGTCGTCTACAACTCCCAAGCATTCCCTGGTATAGGTACATGTGATGGAAGTAGCATGGTATGGATGACATATTGAATGTGTTCAAGGAAAGAAAATGATAATGAAATGATAGGAAATGAACTAATTCCCCCAAACTTATGTGCATGTTCCCAACTTGACACTTTTCATGTTGGGACTACATGGCCTCCCCCACATGGACCCACCACATGGTGATACGTTCCCCCCTTAAAGACTTAGGATAAAAATGAATATCCCATACTTTAGACTTTATACTTTAGGAATATTAATAAATTGTTCCTTTGGGCTTAATCCGCATTATCTTAGCCCCCTTTTCCTAGACTCTTAGCCCCCCTTTCCCATTCTAGTGGAATTTATCCCCCCATATTCTTTTATCTGGTTGGCCTGCAACAATGATGTCTTTTCATTAAAAACTGAGTGTGATTACATTTTAAAAATATAGGCTCACTTTCCTTTTAGCTTATGTATCTCAAGCCTAATAACCACATAGGCACTCTGGCCAAAAAATACACACACACATATATATAAAGGAACTCTGGCCCAAATATCTTGGCTCACCAACCTATATGTATATTTACATTTACATTTACAATTAGGTTTCTTCATAGGGGTGTTACAGGACTTGAGTTAAAAAACTTGCAGGAAGGTGTCTCGAAATATTGTGGAATAAGAAAGTCCATAAATAACCCTTATCCCTACTGAATCCCCTTCTTTTAACCCAAAGGAATGACAACCATTAATTTGGAAGAAAGAGCAGATCCCAACCGTTTGGCCAAGATCCAGGCTTTAGGTGATCCAGATTTATGAGCGGAACAAAAAAAAACCACATATTTATAATGTTAACATAGATGCACAGTGAAAAATAACAAAGATATAGTAAAAATTGACTTCTATTAAATAAGAAATATGCTGAAAACTGTAAAATGCAGGCTAAAAACAAGCTTGCTAGAATGGTGGCATCTTATCTTTGAGAAGAGATGCGACGACTACGCTCATTCAAAAGAAGATGACTACAATGAGGCTCTGAAGGCCTTTTTACAATAAATATGAATTCCAAAACCCTATACATCCAAAAACCTAACCCTAGGAGATGAAGTGCCAAAAGTCACATGGGCCCCGTTGGGGTAAGTTCGTACATTAACTTCTCAGGGTCGTAACGTTTGCATACGACCTCCTTTTAGGGTGCACGATAGCTCATTAGATAGGTATTGACAAGGATATTCATTTAGGGGGCTCAATCAGACCCTTTGGCTATCATTGAGGTGCCCCATCATGAAAAAACATCGTTTAGGCCCTCAAATTGACTCCAGAAGTTAAAAATTGCTAAAATTAGCAAATTACCAAAATTGCCATAAAATTGTTTTAAGTGAGTTGGAAAAGGTGAGTGGACACCGATATCCACCTGGATCAATCCTCCCTCAGGAAACAATGGTCTCCATTGAATTGAGTGCCCCAATCAGATGAGGAAATTTTTGTTAAATTTGGCCTCGGGTGAGCCACTTGCCTTGGTGCAGGAGCTGCCCTGCTTTGACAACCCGATAAAGTTAGATCCTCTGCTGGCGAGTTACCTTGAACTATGTGTCCATGATATGATCAATGGATTCTTGTTCCATGCATTTATGGTTGGGCTCTTTTGGTGTCAACTTTTCTGCTATCTCCGAGGTGTCCAATAATGGTGGAAAATAAGACCGAAGGAGGTCCACATTGAACACTGGGTGCAAGCCAAGGAAGGGGGGCTGGTTGATCTCAAAAGTTTTGTCACCCATAGAATTGGTAATGGTTTAAGTCCCATAATGGAGTGGAAGAATCTTTCTATGAGGCCTTGTAAGGCGTTCTTTCAGCAAGTGCAACCGAACTTTGTCTCCCACCCAAAACTGGTGTGGCAATAGGTGTTGATCATGGCATTGCTTGTACTTGAAATTGGACTTCTGTAAAATATCCTGAACCTGTTGGCGAATGTACTGGATCCTCTCAATGAACATGGTGGCTTTGTCAGCTATAGTTGGAGCATGCGATGAGTTTGTTGGGGTGGCCGCAAGGGGTATTGCAACATCCATGGTACCCAATGATTGAAATCCCAACCCCACCTAAAAGGGGATGTGTCCAATTGAGATATGTATGGATCTTTTGTAGCTGTTGATGGGTATTCTATATGTACTAATTCCCTCAATTAAATTGTCAACCTGGGGTAAGTAAACTTATAGTTGTGGCACTGTATGAGC
>JASDQU010681673.1:21607-38620 GCA_032191745.1 Picea mariana | reverse complement strand
TATGATTACTTTGTGAGAAGTGCTCCTGGCAGGGACAACCTCTATCCACTTGGTGAAATAATCAGTTGCAGTGAGGATCCATCTGTGCTGGCCACTTGAGGGAGGGTGAATCTCCCCAATGAAATCCAATCCCCACTGCTGAAAGGGTGCTAAAACTACCACAGGCTTTAACGACAGAGATTTGAGTTGCTGCTTACCTAATAACTTCTGGCATTTGATGCAAGCCCTAACTTCCCTGTAGACATCAGTAAACAAAGTAGGCCAGTAATACCCAGCCCGGAGGATTTTGTGGGTTGTGGTGTTCCAAAAATGATGACCTCCGCAGAGACTGCTATGAAAATCGAACATCACCTTCTGGGATTGTAGTGGGTCCAGACATCTTAATAGTATCCCCAAAGGGTCTCTCCAATACAAGGCTTGGTCAATGATACAATACCTGATCGCTTTGAGCTTCAAAGCTCTGGCCCTACTCTTTCCCAGTCCATCAGGGGGCTTTAATTCTTGAAAAAAGTATAAGATATCCCTGTACCAGGGACATGTTGCTAGTGGTATGATGGTCTGAGAACTACTGCCGGATGACTCAGCTTGCTCATTGATGAAGTTAATCCCCAAATCCCTACAATTAGATACAACCAACAGCTTGGCCAAACCTTGCCCCTTTATCATCTTGGTGGGCTTAATCTCCAGGTCAAATTCCAGGATCTTAGCGATCCATTTACCTCTTCTACCATCTATGTCAGGCTGTATAAGAATGTCCTTCATAGAGGTTGAAGGGACATAGGCAATGACTTTTGAGTGCAAGACATAGATCCTGAAAGCTTTGAGAGCTTTCACCAATGCATAGGCCTGCTTCTCCATGATCTCATATCTGAGTTCAGCATCTCTCAGTGCCTTGCTGTAGAAAGCAATAGGTTGCTCTCGTCCTTGATCATTTCTCTGCAACAAGACCGCTGCTACCGAGTCATCAAAAGAAAATGAGAAAATCAGGAAATCTTTAGAATAATCGGGATTGATTAGCACAGGTGCCTCAGTCAATGCTCTCTTTATTTGGGCAAAATATTCCCTGGGTTCACTAGTCCATTTCACTTCATGGCCCTTTCTGAGCATGGTTGTGATGTATTTCACCAGCTCGGCAAAGTTTGAGACGGATCTCCTCAGAAAGTTTATCCTCCCCAGAAATGCCTGAACTTCCTTCTTAGACTTGGGAAGTGACAGGGTCTGAAGTGCTTCTACCCTGCTAGAGCCAATCCTTACTCCTTCTGCTGACACTATATGACCTAGCAGCTTCCCCTCCTTCATAGAAAACAATGATTTTTTGGGGTTTAAGGATAGGCCATACCTTCAACACTTCAGGAAAACTCTTTTCAAGTGACAACAGTGCTCTTTGTTAGTCTTGGAGAAGACTGTGATGTCATCCAAATATATCACCACAAATTGGTCCTTTTTCATGATGAAGGCTATGTCCATGGCTCGCTCAAATGTTGCTTCTGCGTTCATCATCCCAAAAGGAATTTTGGCATACATGAATGTGCCCCAAGGAGTGGTGAAGGTTGTTTTTTCTCTGTCCTCAGGCATGACTGATCTCTAATTGTATCTAGAGAAACCATCAATCATGGATATTCTAGATGCACCGGTTACCCTCTGTAGTATGTGTTCCATGTTGGGCAGGGGGTAATTGTCCTTCCTGGAGCTTCTATTCAGGTTCCTGAAATCAACGCAGAGTCTGATTTCCCCACTTTTATTTCTCTCCGGAACCAAGTTGGCCACCCACTCAGAATATCTCAAGGGGACAATGATCTGGGCATCCAACAGCTTCTTTACCTCTCTCTCCATAACAGGTAGCAACATGGGATTTATCTGTCTCAGCTTTTTCTTAAATGGCTTAGCCTCCTCTTTCAATGGGATCTTGTGCTCAATGACTGATGTGTCATATGTCTTGAGATCTTCATAGGTCCATGCAAACACATCAGAAAATTGCTTCAACAACTTAGTATATTCGACCCTCTGCTCCTCAGTCAAACTCCTTGACAGCTTGACAAACTTTAGCTCCTCAGGTGTGCCAATGTTGCACTCGGCAGTGTCATCATCATCACCTGAAACTTTCCCCCTCATTGCTACATCATTTCCATCGAACAATCTTTCTAATGGGACAAGTCCCCTTGGAATGTAATTGCTCGGTAGTTGAATAATCTGATGATCAACAATTCTATTTAAAAACCCCCAAGGGTGATGGTCACCTTCCATGTCGGGGTTTTCATCTACGTGCAATGCATAAAAGTCATCGATGGATTGGAGGAATCTCTCGATTTCCCGATCATCTTCAAACAACTTCCAGTGTTTGACGTTGTCTGGTACAGAGGGCCTATATTTTATCTCAACTTCGGATTTGACCCCAGGCGGTGAAGGAACTTTGAGCAAGCTCGCCGTGACAGCTAAAAAGTCGGCTGAAGCATTTTCCTCCCTTGGAATATAAGAAATATTGAAAGCCAGGAAGAAATTATCAACTAGGTCCCATACCTCATTTTTTTAATTCCTGAGTCGAGGATTCTTAGTCTGATAAACATTTTTGACTTGCTAAACGACCAGCTCTGCATCTCCAAACACAGTCATCTCCTTAATTCCCATTTCCTTGGAAGCTCTTAATCCCAGAACCAAAGCTTCATACTCTGCCACATTGTTGGTGATTTTGAATTCTAGCTTGTATGACAGAGATATGGTCTCTCGACAGGGTGATATGAATACCACTCTGGCACCTGCACCTATACTGGAGGAAGATCCATCAAAGAACATCTTCCAAACAGAGGTGGTTGGAGGGGGTGTCTCTTTATTAAGAATGTGTTGCTTTTTGATCTATAGAGGGGCCTCGGGGGCGTGGGTGAGCTGTAGTAAGTTGGAGCCTAAATCAGTGTCCAAGGCATAGATGGGATGATTGGTAGGGTTGGCTTCATCACTGATTATGTAGGCTAGATGGGATTCTCTGTATAATCTTCTATGCTCCCCCCCAAACACTGGGATAGTGGCATATGTGAGGTCCATCTGTAAGGTTCCCCCCAATCTTTTTATCCACGATCTTGACAACAGCATGCCAAACTTAGGGGGAACATCAACTACTACAATATCCATGACCATACTTTTTATGGGCAGATGAAACAAAGAAACTACAAGGTCCTTGATCACTCCCAAACATTGCACCCTCCTAGAGTCAAAAGAATAGAGGTCATGATAGGCTCGGGTGACTTCTAGTCCTAACTCTTCCATGAAAGTTTTGGGCATGAGGTTGTGGGAGGCCCCTGAATCCATAAGGCAATTGTGCAACACTTTATCATGTATATTCAGGGATGTGTAGAAGGGAGGGGATGAATCATCTCTATCTTCTACCATGGGACCTAGGACAACTGCAGGCCTTTCATCTTGGAGGTTTATGGAGTCTGTGAGTGGGTATGAGGCTTCAGATTTCAACAGCTCAGAGAATCATTTTTTGAATTCTCCATGTTTAATTAACTCAGTGAGTGGCACAGGAATTCTGATCTTTTGAATCTCATGTTCGAAATTGAAAGAAGATAAAGGCTTTGGAATTTCTCTAACTTCAGGAACATGATTATGGACAATGGGAGGGAGAGGTTGAGCCTTCTTACCTCTATGAGAATCTGCTACTTCATTAGCAGGTTTCTCTGTTCTAGTGGATGGCTCAGGAACATCAGGTTTAGCTGCCCTTTTGTCGGACCTCAAGTTGTACCTGCCTCGACCGCTGCTAGCTTTGTCTCCCTTGCTCAATTCATTTAGCTGACTATCCATGAGAGACTCTTCATAGGCTGTCCAAGTGAGATGAGGAAAAGGAGGAGTGTCTTCTAAGCAGTGGATTTCAGGTTCAAGCTCATATGTTTCTCCTTCCTTCTCATCGGCCACCAGATTGTTCTGAAAAGGGGCATGAATTCTCTGGTCTTCTCTGTCTCTTCCCCTTTCCCTGTGTATAGTTGGGGGAGTCACATTATTATTTGGTCTCCTGAAACCTCCCTTATTTTCGGTGTTCTGAGGGCCTTTATACATTTTCTTCCTTTCCACCTTCAATCTCTCCACTTCTTCGGTCAGAAACTTCATCATCTCGGTCAGCTCATTCACTTGAGGGTGGGGCAACGATGGGCCCGAAGTTGAGGTTTCAGATATTCCCTTTCTTCTGTCTACGTCAGCTTTGTTCCTTAGTCTGTTAGCTGCCAGTATGTTGGATTCCACTTCTACGGCAACGTCTTGCATTTGAGCTAAGGAGGTAGCTCTTCTTTCTCTTAATAGCAGGCAGAAATCAGGATCAAATGCACCAGCATATGAAATTTGAGCAGAGGCTTCTGAGGGTTTTATCTCTGCAGGGATCTTATTGTACATCTTATTAAATCTTTTGGAGAAGTCAGAGACAGACTCTCCTTCCATTTTCCTCAGAGACCCAAACTCTGTCATGTAATACATGAAATCTTTTCTATCTCCCCACTACCTCATGAAAACGTTATCCAAGGCTTCGATGCTAGCGATAGATCCAGGGGCCAATCCTATGAACCATTTTCTTACCTCTCCATCTAGTCTCTGGACAAAGACTCTCATCCAGACATCTTCATTCTCAATATTCAAGTTGTCTGCATAACTGTAAAAAGCAGCTAAGTGCTCTTCAGCAGTTATATCCCCTTCTCCAGTGAACCTGGGCATATATTTCAAATAATCTTCAGCAAGTAGGGGATTCATAGGATGCGGTAGGATTAAAGGAGCATATCTAGCAGCAACTATGGCATCCATTCTATTCAGAGGGGGATTAGCACCCACCATAGGGGTATTAGGTAGAGGAGAACTCGGAGGAGAAGGGGTGTGGACTGGAGATGTCGGAACAGAGGTTCTCAGAGGCGACAACGGAGAAAACAGAGAGAGAGCCAAGGGACTTGAGTGTGTAGACGCTTCTCTCTGTACAGTAGTAGAAATGAAAGGAGGGGTGGTAAAACCTTCTGAGGGCTGAGGTCTGTGTTGAGGTGCAACTTCCAGGGAGGGGGGAGTGACAAGGATCTCTCCTTCTGATACCGGACCAGGAGGAGAAAACTCAGCGGGAACACTCCCAAAGTTCAGAAAATGGGAAACCTCAGAGGAAGGACGACTAGGAAGCTGAGCACTAGAAAATGGAGTTCTCACAGAAGGGGACGACGTATTACCTGTTTCGGCGATGGAAGCTTCTTTTGCAGATCTCTTTCCCTTTCTTCACGCTGCTTCTGAGCAGCTTCTGGTGTAGCTAAAGGAAAGTTTGGATTAGACCTCGTGTGTCTGCCTCTTGAAGCCAGAATTGATAGAGCAGGTTCTCTCCAGCGGAGTCGTCACAATGGAGTCACCAGGTGCACAGTAGCAATCTTCAAGTTCTGATATCTGATGCACCTTCAAAATCAGTTGATCTTTGTCATTCAATCCCGGGGAAAATATTCAACTTCGTCCCCGACAACGGCGCCAGGAAATGTTAGCCCCAGAAGTCACTCCTGGATTTCTTGCAAGAGCAGAGCCCGACACCCATCAGTTTTAATGTCACGATTTGTTTAAAAGGGGTGATCAAATGGAGATGAAGACTCAGGGAGATATCACTCTAACTGAGGGACTGAGTCTGGTACATAAGCGACAAAGGAGGTTTTGATCTAACTTCAGCCAGTGAGTTGATAAAAGGGTGAATAGGTGGAAGACTTGGTAAGAAAGGTGGACAAACAGCTTTGGGCAACAGGCTTACAGCAGTTTGCGGAAGAAAGACTCTGAAGGAAAGATCCGCTTGGTTCAGGGTCTCAAGAGACTGAGGGGGACTTGACTGGATCCTCCAATTCCAAGTCACTCAGTGCTGGGAAAATCACAAGAACTGACTAGAAACATCATAACTGCTACAGTGATCCTATCCAACATCATCCTATAACAGCTATAGCTTGACTGGATCCTCCAATTCCGAGCGTTTCTAACACAATGTAACAAAGATGTAAAAGAAACTGGCATTCATCAGGCAAGAAGTCTCAAGAGTTCATACATAACCAGAGTATCAGTGCTTCATTAAAGATTTACAACCGGGAGCTCAGCTCAACCATCGATAGATACAAAAATGGCGAAAACACCTTCATATACTCAGAACAAAAATAGCAGCGGAACTGAGACATTGCATTGAAAGCTTTGCGTCTGCATGGCTTTTGACAGTCAACCTCTGAAAGATCGTGCAACTTGTGTCAGACACAATCTAACTCTTTGACAGTTCCAACGGCGAATCGACGTGCCTTTAATTCATTGCCTTGCTTTCCCATTATGGCAGAGGTGATGTCTAACCATCACCAACCGCTTCAATAAATGCTTCATCGGGATTGAGGATGGCCCGGCCAACTTGGCACCTTCGAGACGTGGAGGACCTCCTGCGCTGCCACCTAGAATAACTAACTGGCTCAAAGGATAGGCGTGGAGACCAGCGCGGAAGATGGACCACAGGAACAGAGTGACGGGCCAAAACAACGGGGAGTGGGGAAGAAACCATGAGGGAATGAGAGAGGCTGCAGGGGAGACACATGGCAGAAGGAGATAGGCGGAGGAAGCAGGAGAGTAGACATGATGGATGCATTTAGAGGGAGGCTGACGTGGAGGGAACAGGACACGTGGCAGGTGGTCAGTGGATGATGAGATGGGGAAAAGACCACCTGGTCTAAAGAGTGGAGGAGCATAGATGACACGCGGTGATAGGAGAAAGGTGGTTCTGGGAGATAACATGATGGGGGAAGGGCCCATGCTGGCTAAACACATAGCAGTTGAGAGGATGGGATCGCGCGAGCGCCGTTGATCTGGGCGCTCCGATCTTGGCCATTGAAAAACTGCACGCTCAATTTCGGACCCGCCCCCCCCCCCTCTGCTTAAAGGTAAAAAGGCAGGGGGGGTCCGGAATTGCCTTTACCGCCACTGATACAGGTGCTATGATCGGGGCCGTCAAAGAGATGTGCTCCCGATTCTGGACCCCCCCCGCCCCTCCACTTAAAGGTAGAAAGGCAGGGGGGGTCCAGAATCTCATATGTACCGTTGATTTGGGCGCGTAGATGCGCGCCATTCAGATCTGTTCACTGCTTATGACGGGCATATTTTCATCCAAACTTAGGACAAGCGGGTTTTTAACCCATTTCTTTGCATTCTAACCCCCCTTACAAGAAATATCGTTAACACTTCCTACGAGAGTTTCGCGACCATATAAACCCCGATTTTCCGATGAGTCAAGTCCCGATGACTCTCTGACTCCTTTTCTTGTTCTCTAGGCTTAAATCGTATGCAACTTTCCTGAGATATGACGACTGACAGAACTTCGTCAATCTCCTCTGTGGATCCTGGCTGTCGGTTCCTCCTCCTCGAGAATTTTCTTAAAAATGGCTAAGTGCTTCCTCTCGCACTTGCCTTCCACGCCTGTGCTAAAAAATCTTCCTTGAAATGTTTCACGGCACACTTCCCGTGCTCTTCTTTGACGATACCCACAAAGGTTCTAAACCTCCTGAGCTTCTCTACTCTGACTCCTTCAGAGGAATTTATGCGCACTCCTTGCGCTCAATGTTCAACAACTTCTCAAGTGTTGAATACTTCAGACTCTGCGCACTTCCAACAACAACAGTCTTTAGCTTCCTTCGCTCAGATTCACAACCGAGCCTTCTTCTTCATCCTGCGCACAACTTGCATGGCTTGAACAACCCACTTCTGCTTCTGGATGAATGAGAACAAGTGTTAAACTATCGAGCCTTCATCAACGCACTCCTTGTGGATGAATTCCACTGCACAACTTGCAGGAATCTCCTAGCTCAAATAGAGAAACAATTGAAACTTATTCCATCTCCTTTTCAGAATTCAGTTTCAAACATGAAATCTCAAGAACATCATATACAAAGCAATGCATATCAAGAAAAGAAAACATTCATGAACACATAAACAATATACACAGAGAAACAACACCATCCATGAATTTGAATCAGAACCTTCTTCTATTAATTCAAATGCCTGTACATGGGTGTTCTTCACGATTTTCTCTTCTTACTCCTCCCTTCTCTTGAATGCTTGATAATGTTTTGATGTACAAAGGAGGGTGTCTATATCCGTTTTCCCTCTCGAACTCTAAACTATCAAATCTAGACTTTAAACATCTATCTACTAACATTAAATCTATTAAATGCCTCCTATCTACTTCAGACAAGAGCATATGGCTCGAGGTCTGATACAATATACAAAAGTTCCATCTCTTAAATGATTCATTTAATATATGTGCAACAGTTTCCAAGGAATTTCAAAATTTTGGGTTGGTTTGTCCAGCTGATATCCACTTGATGTGCTGGCTCGCTTGGTGATTTGGCGATGCTCCTGCATCACATTCGATCAAGAGAGTGCGAGAAGATGATTTGGGAATCTCACTACAATCGGGTGGCAGGACACTTTGGCATCGAAAAGATAGTGGCAGTGTTGCAGAAACATTTCTATTGGCCGAAAATTCGATAGGATGTCGGCAAGTATATCAGGTCTTGCACTGCCTGCTCTATTGCCAAACTAACCAATAAGAAACATGTCTTGTAAACCCCTCTTCCTACTCCTGACAGGCTGTGGGAATCCATATCAATGGACTACATGTCGGGCCTCCCATCCACCAATAGGGGAAATGAATTTATTTTTTTTGGTTGTTGATCGCTTTTCCAAGATGGCGATTCTCGTCGCCTGCAAGAAGAACATCATAGTAGAAGCCAATTCCAAGCTCTTCTTTGAACAAGTATGGGTACATTTTGGGATCCCACAAACCATTATCTCATACCGTGATAGTCGGTTCCTCAACACATTCTGGTCGAGCCTCTAGTCACTGTTGGATACCAAGCTCACCAAATCCACTGCCTTCCACCCCTAGACAATTGGCCAAACTGAGGTCGTCAATTAGATGATCGTACATATCATGCACATGTACAATTCAAAAAACCCATGCACATGGGATGAGAGTCTTTCCTATGTCCAACATAGCTACAATCGAGCCCTACATAGCTCAACTAGACACAACCCCTTTCAGGTGGGGTTTAGATTCCAACCATTGGGCTCCATGGATGTTGCACTACCCCTGGTGACCACCTTATCCGAATTGTACCGTAATCCACCAGAAGCTGACAAAGCCACCTAGTTCATTGAGCGAATCCAACACATCCAAAAATAGGTTCAGGATATTCTACAGAAGTCTAATTCCAAGTATAAGCAGCGCCATGATCAACATCGCATGCCACATAAGTTTCAGGTGGGAGACAAAGTTTGGTTTCACTTGCAGAAAGAACGCCTTATAGGGCCCCATTGGAAGCTTCTCCCACTCCGTTATGGTCCGTACACCATCACCAAGGTTATGGGTGACAATTCTGTTGAGGTCTAAATTCCCCCTTTCCTTGGCCTGCACCCAGTCTTCAACATGGCTCTCCTTCGGCCATATTTCCCACCATTATTGGACACCTCAGAGATAGCAGAGAAGTTAACACCAACATATATGAACCCTAAATACATGCAATAGGCATCCAGTGATCATATTGTGGACACACAGATCAAGGGAACTCGACAACAAAGGATCCAGCTTTATTGAGCCGTCAAAGTAGGGCAACTCCTGCACCAAGGCAAGTGGCTCACCTGGGGCCAAATTCAACATAAATTTCCTCATCTGAAGGGGGAAATCAATGCAATGGAGACCATTTATTCCTAAGGAGGGAGGATTTATCCAGGTGGATATCAGTGGCCACCCACCTTTTCCAACTCACTCAAAATAGTTTTCTGGCAATTTTGGCAATTTACTATTTTTAGCAGTTTTAACTTCCGGGGCCATTTTGAGGGCCTATATAAAGGTTTTTTGGGATAGAGCTTCTTAATGATAATTGAAGGCATAATTGAGCCTCCAAAATGAATCTCCTCGATGATACCTTTCCAACAGGCTATTGTACACCTAAAACGGATATCGTATGCAAAAGTTACGACCCCAGTAAGTTGATGTACTAACTTACCCAAACATGGCTCACATGACTTTTGGCGCTTCATCTCCTATGGTTAGGTTTTTGGATTTTGAGGGTTTTTGACATTCTTGTTTATTGTAAAAAGGAATTCAGAGCCTGATTGTAATCATAATCTTTCCAATGAGCGCAACTGTCACATCTCTTCTCAGAGATAAGCTGCCACCATTCCAGCAAGCTTGTTTTCTGCTGCATTTTACAATTTTAACTTATTTCGTTATTGAATAGAAAACCAGTTTTACTGTATCTTTGTTATTTTGTGTTAAGAATATTTTAATAATCTGTATTCATTTCATTCTTCTCATAAAATCCAGATCAATCCTGACGACTCATTCCAGAAGACACGTGGACTGCTAGGAGCTAGCCTTCATCACTCAAGAGAATTTGTCACTCCGTAGATTCAACACTCTGGATATTTGTGCATGTTAGCATACGGGAACTCCCAAAGGAAGGAGTTCCAGAAATGATATTTTTCGTTGGTTTTTGAGTTCTAAGAGTCGTTGGATCTATACCTCTTCGGATGGTCTGACACTTCACGTGTATTGTGAAATAGAGCGGTGGAAGGCTTTGAAGCCCGGAGTCCCAAAGTAATTGTGAGTCATTGATTTTAGATCAACGAGGACCATTGATATTTTCTTTTATTTTGCACTTCGACCGTTTGGCTATTAAGAGGAACTGAGGTTTTAACGCATTGAAACGCTCAGAGCCCAAAGCCCCGGAGCACCTAGTTTTCATCCCTTGGTCTTATGAAGACTTAACATTAAAATTTCTTTTCATTAAAATTAAATAAGCATTGGCTCTTGAGTAAACTCAGATGGCTTGTTTATGCTATTAAAGGGATATAGTTGATAAAGAACCTATCTCAGAGTTCTGATCATATTTTTGAATCTATAATATATTGTGCTCAGATAGTCAAGTCTAGCAAGATCAGATAGTTAGAGCCCATATTTGATTTATAACAGGTAAAAAAGTGGTCTAGCCTGCGTTTTTTGGCCCCAAGTCTGTTGGACATAGTGTCATTAATGTGTTGTCATTGATGTCAAACAGTATAATAGTATGAAGAGTTCATGTCAAATAAATATATCCAGGTATCATTGATGTATTGTCATTGATGTCAACAATCGATGATATACATGAATCTCAAAAGGAAAAGCGCATTGAAAGTATGCAGTTAGTAGAGAATGTCAAACAGTATGTAGAGATCAAAGATCATAAGGAAAAGTGCACAGTTAGCAGAGAATGTCAAATAGTATGCAGAGATCAAATCTCAGAAGGAAAAGTGCATTGAAAGTATGCAAAAAATGGAAATGTCAGATAGTATGCAGAGATATAAGCATAGGAGAGGTAGTGACAAAGAATGAATAGAAAGGAGGAGATATGTTGAAGGTCATGAAGTGATGGTTGAGATCCCTTTGGGAGAAGTTGGGATCACTAACAGTCGTTAGATATCAATAAGGCACGATTAGGTTACCCCTTGAATTCCTTAGGACTTCACATGTTCAGAGGTTTTCATTTGCGAAGGACACAAACTCTCTGGAGTTATGAAGCCCGAAATCCATATGGACTATAGATCCATTTGGAGGGAGTGGGATCTTCTAGATTGTTATATCTGGGAGAATTTGTGTGGTGGTTAGCCGTGAGTTCCTTTGGAACTCATGAATCAAAGGATTTGGAGCGTAGAGGATTCAAGACTCCCAAAATCATGAAGCAGAGAAGCATGAAGAGATCACGACCATTGATTATCAGAGGGAGCGTGAACTGTAGATCCAGTTCCAGGAAACTCCATGGGTTTGGAGTTCATGTAGAAAGAGACTAGTTGCACCCAAGAAGGCTGAAGTTCTGAAGTCACGAAGTAAAGACATGTAGCACACACATCAGGAGATCCACGTCAGCAGACCATGTCAGCAAGGACACATGGTAGCCAATCAACCAGTGCCAAGTCAGCGGCAACGTCATCAAATTACATCACTTCGGGAGTATGTACTTCAGGGGAAACCAATTTTTAAGCACCAGTAACTTCCCGAAGCATCAAAGGCCAAAGTTAACACTAACCATTGATCTACTTCAGAGTATTGACAACTGTTGAGACTTATGGACACGCATATTTGATCCAGAAGCCTTATTGATTGCAAAGACTAGAGATCACTGAATGTCGAATTTCCTAAGTAAATGAGGATCGTTCATCATGAAAATGAAACATAGACCGTCTGATCTATTTCTGAGAAATATTCTTTGGAATATTTGAAAGTTTGCAATGGCCAGAAGTCTCGAAGGACGAAGCCGCGAAGTGAATAGTGGTCGTCCATATCAATGTTTGATTAAGTCACATTCGTTGGATTAAGTAGTGAAATGATAAGTGTAAGGATCAAATATGACCATTGATTTGGTTCCGGAAAATCATGCCAACCATCGCATCAACCCACTCCCATGTTGACCACTTCGACACTGACCAAACTCCAGAGGAAATTGGAACATGAATGATTTGGACCTCCGAACCCCTAGAGTCCCAAATTCCCGAAGTAAACAATAATCATCCATCTCTCAGTGGAAAGTAAAAATGTGACCATTGATTTTATTAAGTGATCAATCACTCGCTTGGCCTAGTGCTTGGTCGCCACCTGTGGTCATATGGAATAATATAAATAAAGGTAAAAGATAATACATATCTTAAGTTGATAACCCGTGGTTTTGCAATGTTGGTCATATGAAAATGGTTGGAAGGAAGCGCCTCAGCAGAAATCGATTTCTGCAGTATTTGTAGAGATTTGGAATTAAGTTAAATGAAATCGATACATACCTGTGATCGATTAATGAAAATAATTTTCATTAAATTGAAAGGGCTTCTTGATAATATTTGGATAAAGAAAAACAAATGATATTATTGTTAAATGAAGGGGTGCGATGGTCCAGACAAAGGGACACAATGTTTCATATATCACACCATTTGGAAGAATATATAAACGAGAAAGGGTGGTGAGAAGAAAGTGTCTCTGCAATCTAGAGAAGAAGATAAAAATAGAAGAAGAGTCCAAGAAGAAGAACTATTGGTTCTAAGGTGATTGTCAATGTCTTATTGAAGATAAAGAATAGAAGGAGAAAAAGCAACAATTATGCAATACAGTGGTTAATATAGAAATTTCTCCAATGTGATCCAAAACTGTATATGGTCCATATCGCAATGGGTGCAGCTTATGATGTTGCCATTTGAAGCGTTCCTTGTCCATTTTCAGCCAAACTTTATCTCCTGGTTGGAATTGCAACGTTGTTATGTGTTTATCATGATGGGTTTTTTCGCGCTCTTGTGTAGATTGTAAGTGTTCGGTCACTTGCTTGTATTTTCGTGCTAAATTCCGAATGAAGTGTTGAGTTGTTTGTTGGTCTGGTTGATGGTGCGTTGAACCTGAAGGAGTCAAATTGAGTGGAATCTTGGTGGGTTCAAGTGGTTGGAAGCCCAAGAAAACCTCGAATGGAGAAAATCATGTGGAAGAATGCATAGCTATGTTGTAGCTATGCTGCAAAATGTGAAGATAAGCATCCCATTGCTTAATTTTGATGAAGGATTTGTGCAAAGAATGAACCAAAGTACGATTAACCACCTCAGTTTTTCCGTTGGTCTGTAGATGGAATTTCATGGAAAATCGAAGTTGACAGCCTAGTAAGGACCGTAGAGTGCGCCAAAAGGAACTAAGGAATCAAGATACGCAATTAGAAATGATGCTACTAGGAATTCAAAAATGTGGCCAAACATGTCGGAAGAATAGATCAGTCATTTATGTGGCATAATTTGTTTTATGGCAATGGAGAAAGAGTGCCATATTGGAGAACTGACAGAACATAACCCAAATTGCATCATGCTTATGGAAAGTGGTAGCGAGACCACTAAGGAAATCCATAGAAATCGATTCCCATGGGTGACAGGGGATCGAGAAAGGATGATATAAAACATGTTTGCAATTAGACTGTTTTCTTTGTGAGCAGAGAGCACATGCTCTGATGAAAATATCGACCTACTGGGACATAGCAGGTCAATAGAAGTGGTGCTGGAGGTGTAGGACTGTTTTGGAATTACCGAAGTGACCACCACAGGAGAAAGCATGCACTTGCCTAATGAGGATCAATATATCCTCTAATTGCAGAACACACAATTGATTGAGACGGTATAGCCATCCTTCCCAAATGGTGTAATCTAGAAATGGTGTCTGATTGGTGACCATGGGTTGTTGTAATGTTGACCATATCTCTTTAAAAGTGGGATCTGCTTCGTATATGCCTTTCCAACTGTCATAGGCTTCACATAGAATGGCTAAGATATTCATCACTTGTGTTGGTGGTCTGCTTAATAAATCAACTATATTATTTGCAATTCCCTTTTTATATTTAATAACCAAGTGAAATTGTAGGATATATGTTGCCCACTTGAGATGTTACTGCTCCTATATCTTACTCTGTGAGTTGATGAAGATGAATAGATGATGATCTGTGTGTAGGATGGTCTCCTTGCCCAGAATATAATGGCACCATTGCTTCAATGCTTGGACCAAGCTATAATATTCTTTGTCATAAGTATTGTAGTTGAGCTTTGTTTCCAATAGTGTCTCTGAATGGTAGGTTATAGGTAACCTCCATGTTTAAGTACAACACCAATCGCAAATTGAGAAGCATCTCACTCAATTTCAAATGGTTGGAGAAAGTTTGACAAGCGGAGCATTGGCGCAGAGCATAAGGCTTTCTTCAAGTTATCAAAGTGGTGTTGCACATCAGGAGACCATATAAACATTTCCTTGTTTGTTAACTGATGTAATGGACAAGCCAACTATGAGAAATGGTATACAAATTTGTGGTAGAAATTGATGCCTCCCATAAAAATTTTGAGAAGCTGGGAAGAACTTGGAGTTGGCCATTTAGAAATTGCTTGCACCCATGTGGGATCCGGACGTACATCTGTAGAGTCCACAATGAATCCTAAATATTGCACCGACCTTTGGGAAGAATATTACTTTTTCTCTTTTACCTGCATTTGATGTTGTCTAAGTAATGCCAAGACTATGTGCACATGTTCCATGTGTTCCTCCCATGACCTGCTGAAAAACCAAAATATCATCAAGACAAATAATGACAAACTTACCGAGATGTGGCCGAAAAATGTCATTGATGAGCCGCATGAATGTGGTTGGTGCATTGGTCAAGATGAAAGGCGTGACCAACTATTCGTAAAGACCAAACTTAGTCTTGAAAGTTGTTTTATAGATATCACTCAGTTGCATGCGCACTTGATGGTATCCAAAAGTCAAATCCATATTTGGGAAGAAAGAAGCCCCTTGCATATGGTCGAAAAGATCCTCGATCCGCGGTAGGGGATATCTATTTTTAATGGTGGATTTTTTCAGGGCTCAGTAATCGGTAATAAGACGCCATTCTAAAGTGTCTTTCTTGGGAATAATGAAGGATGGAGAGGCACAATGGGAAGAGGAAGGCTGAATGTGTCCGGATTTGAGTTGGCCAAATTTTCATTCTATTTCGATGGCCTCCTTGGGAGCTAGGCGATATAAGGGTGCGTTCGGTAGGCCTATGCTTGGTATGAGATCAATCGAATGTGGAATGTCATGGGATGGTGGGAGTCCAGTGGGTGGGTGAAACACATCTGCAAATTCATGTAGTAGTGGAAAAAACTCGAGGGCTGTCAGGTTAGTAACGTTATTAGGTTTAATAGGTTAGATTAAACACAGTGAGGCCTTGTGGGTATTAATGACATGGTGAGTGGTTGTGGTATCGGTTTGATGCGGCGATGATGTGACAATAGAGGAATTAAGTACATAGGTGCACCCAACATGTTTAAGATTGTATGTTAAGCCCTAATGTTGGCTCATTACCCCTTAATTGGGGCATATTAGATTAGTAATGCTATTTTATTTATGTCGGCTTAGGCCATTAGTTGTAATTTAGATTNTCCTAGTCTCCTATATATACCAAGGAGACATTTTCATTTTGAATCATCTTGTACTTGAACATTTAAGTGGGGTAAAAGGAGGTTGCCCCCTCAAAGAGGCTTATTATCTAATATTATCTCTTTTTCAAGGCGTTGAGTACTTTTCCTGAGGTTTTTATATGCTATATTGATGTCTGGTTCTTAACATTGTACTGATGAGTTTTAGCATGATACACCGCTTGTCGGTCCTACTGGTAAGGAAGATCGAGAAGGAGATCAACACAATCTAATGGGGAGACATCGCAAGTAATATTCTCATGGAAAGGACCAATGATGAAAATGACCATGAAACATTGAGAAATAGTGATGCGAGGACCGCCATTTTCGACCCATCTAAGATGATAAGGATCGGGGTGTGGGGTTGTGGGGAGTTGCATATGTTGGACGTGATTGTTGATAATGAGAGTGGCTAGCTTTGTTTTGATTTGGCAGTTGTGAATGAAGAGGGGAATGTTAGGGAGAATTAGTTCCGGTTTGGTCATGAGAATGAGAGAGGGGTCGGCCTCAGTGCGGTTGTTGAGGGAAATGGTCTCTGGGAGTTCAGTCAAATATGTTGAATTGACCTCAGCCATCAAGGTCTTAGTGGTGAAAATATTTTTCAGCGTGTGACAGTTCGTAGAATGGTGGGAGTTGGTTTTGTGAAAGGCGCACTAGATTGCATTTTTGGATGTGGAGGAAGAAGTTAAGTGAGGCTGCAGTTGGGGATTTGGTGGAGTAGCACTGGAGGTGCGATAAGTTGGGAATCTGGGGTGAGGAGCTACCTTTCTTTATATGGCTAAGGCCCATAAGAAATAATTGTCGAGAGAATGATTGTCAAATAGATTTACCTCTCACCGGAGAGGTAACACTAAACCATAATTGAACTTGATGATTAATACCTCATCTGGTTCGTTGATCTGGAGTTGGATGCGTAGCTTAAAGAAGACATAGATGTAGCCTTGAATCGAATGATTGGAAACCTGACAAAGTTCTAACGACTTTGCGAGTAAATCGCGGTCATCGAAA
>JASDQU010681672.1:0-41235 GCA_032191745.1 Picea mariana | reverse complement strand
GCACAAGTGTCAACGAGCTTACCATTCCACAACCCCACCCCGTATCATGCTTTCTCAGGAGGCCAAGCAACACCAACAACCGAGTATTATGAAATCTGTCGAATCCATGGGCATGGGCTAAGATAGTGCCCCATCATGCAGAAATATTCAACAGTACCAAACACATTACATTGTGATTTCTGTGCATCTACCACGTACACTACCAATCAATGTAGAGCGTTGAATGCACTTGCAAACAGGTTAGACCGAACAACATTCAGGGTGAATGAAAACCCTCGGGGACTAGGAATAGGTCAAGGAGGTGGATATGGAGGAGACTTCAGAGGAGGAAGAACTAGGGGAAGAGGGTCAAGAATATGCTATACCTGTGATGAGCAAGGTCACTTGGCTAGAGACTGTCCTTATCCAAGGCAGCCATGGTGCTTGCACTGCAGAACCAACGGGCACACAACTGAAGACTGCCCTGAGTTAATTGCAAAATGGGAGGATAGAGTACGACAAAGAGGAACTAACCTTATCAGTTCAGAAATCAAGAGGGTTGCTAATGGACAATTTCCCAACCTTAATATCGTTACTTGAGGAGGAGCAAGGATAGGAGCTTATGCTGATACTCTACCTTAAATCCAGAAAGCAGCGCCTAAAGAAGACATGTATGACCCTCTAAAACAAAAGTTATTTTTTAAATATGCCATAGAAGTATTTCAGAATGTTCCTAGCCCTGATATGCAAGAGAAAGCCTCACAACCTATTGTTTATCCTAAGATGGTGCAAGTTCTTGCTTCAACCCCTGCACATAGAAACCCTGTAGCCATGCCAAGACAACCTGAGAAACCTCAAAATGTAGTTGACCTTTGGTTTCAATTATTCTCTGAGATTCTGGGGAATGATCAACTAACAGAAAAGTTGCACAATGCGCTATACCTAGTTTTAGGGAATGAAGAACCCCTAGAGGCAAGAATAAGGGATAATATTCCTGAGAAGAGTACTCAGAGAGTGCAATGAAGAAAAGTACGAACCAAAAAAGAATTTAGAATAATAGCCCAGTTGGATGAATTTGAAATTAAGGACGTCATGCTGGACCTAGGGTCCGATATGAACATTCTGCCTAAGAAGACCTGGGAAGCCTTAGGAAAACCTAGGCTGATATATTCCCCAATTCAGTTAAGAATGGAAAACCAATATTGTATATTCCATATAGGAAGACTGGAAAATGTGGAAATAGATGTTGTGGGAGTAAAGACAGTGGCTGACTCATAATTCATTGAGATCATGGGAGATAAGGACCCTTACCCTGCACTACTTGGCATCGATTGGGCCTATGAAAATTATGCAGTAATCGACTTGAAGAAAGACACCATGACCTTTGAGGCTGAGGGAATCAAGGTAGTTCAACCTTTGGATCCATATGTAGGACCAAGGTATACAGAACCAACATACAATAATATAGAGGGTGAAGACTTGGACCAGTTGTACACTGTAACAACGGGGACAAGAAACGATTATATAAACCCCATTGCTGATGGATCGGTAAGTTGAAGAAGCATACAGTCAGCAGATGAAGATTTAGAATTGGATTTTGACGTTGGCAACACGGTTCGTACGAAATATTCTCAAGAATATGTGCAACCATCAGAGCAACCAGATGGGTTAGGACCAAAGTTAGAGAACACCCAGTATACGATGGCACCTCAGATCTAGACATTTTTCTGCACAACATGGAAGAAAATGTAAGAGAAGATCAAAGAATCTCGGTACTAGATGTAGCTTTTTAGAACACCCCCACCAGATGGTGGGATAATAATAAAGCTGCATTTAGAACTTGGGACGAGGTGAAGCAAGCTATCAAGTACAGGTTCTAGAATAAAGAGCAGCTAGAATCAGAGATGCCGACGGATCTCCAAGTTGTGCAACTGTTCAGCGGAGAATCAGACCCTAGGATACATCTTGAACAGTGCGTAACACAGTGGCAAGCTGTGGGGATACCTACTCACTTCTGGGTCCAGGTATTTCCCTACTCTCTAGGTCCAATCTCAAAATCTTGGGTCATACATGAGGAAACCAAAAGACAGACCAATGACTGGAAAACACTGGAAGCTCAATTTTGCAATGACTTCTCATTTACAATTAAGTACCCTGAGCTTGAAGTAGTCCTTCAAAAGGTTAAAGAATTTATTTTTACAGATAGTGGTAATCAGAAATCAAACTTAGAGGTATGTCCCAAACATAACCAAGAACTTCAGAATAATGTCCACTTTCCCTCAACTGAGAAACCTATAGAATGCTATTAGATTAGCAAAGAAGGCCTAGACGACTTAGAAGAATTGAGAAACCTAGCCATCAAAGAGACATAGGGGAGCAGAGAAATTCAAAACACCATACCCAGCCAGACCGATAGTTCCTACAATCATCCATTAAAATTGTGCAAAATCAACATAGGGACTGTAGAGCAACCCAAGATAGCTATGGTAGGAGACTACTGGGATGAGAAAACCAGTCAAGAAATACAGAGTTTGCTGCGGGAATATGAGGAATTGTTCCCAAAGAATTTTTCAGAGTTAAAGGGAATTAAA
Organism: Picea mariana; assembly: GCA_032191745.1. Lineage (NCBI taxonomy): Eukaryota > Viridiplantae > Streptophyta > Pinopsida > Pinales > Pinaceae > Picea > Picea mariana. Next base: position 38,665 of record JASDQU010681672.1, on the reverse strand, counting down.
GGAGTCATGGGAGAAATGAAGATTGAATTGAAACCAGGATCCAAGCCTATTAGACATAGAACATACCATCTTAACCCTAGAGTAAAATAGAAGGTTAAGAAGGAGATAGATAAGATGTTGGAAGCAGGGCTCATTTTTGCAGTAGAAGAAACAGAGTGGGTTAGCCTGATAGTTATTCAAAGCAAGAAAGGCACAGAGGATATTAGAGTCTATGTAGACTACAAAAGTCTCAACTCTGCCTGTGTGCATGACCATTTCCCAACACCCTTTACAGACGAGGTGCTAGAATAGGTTGTGGGGAAGGAAGCACACTCATTCACAAATGGATTTTCAGGATACCACCAAGTCAGGATCACTGAAGAGGACAAAAAGAAAACCACTTTCATAACAGAATGGGGATCCTTCACATACAATGTGATGCCATTTGGCTTAAAGAATGCCCCTGTAGTTTTCTCAAGGATTGTGATAGCAGATTTTAGAGAGTTCATTCACAAATTTATAGAAGTCTATATGGATGATTGGACAATATATATCCTGCTCAAAGAACATGTAGCATTGTTGCGGCTAATGTTTGACAGATGCATAGAGTTGCCGATCTCATTGAATCTTCTATGTGCCACATGGGAATTTGTTGGGCCATGTAATCTGCCAAGAAGGAGTATTGGTAGACCCATCCAAATTTGCGGTCATTATGAATATGCCACCACCTATGAGTGCTAAACAATTTCTCTCCATGCTGGGACACATAGGTTACTATCGCAGGTTCATTCGAAGATATGCCAACATTACTGCACCTCTGGAAAACCTACTAAAAAAGGCTGAAACGTTCCAATGGAGTCCAGAATGTGATAAAGAATTCAAGAAATGGGAAGTTGAATTCATCGGACCAATCAACCCTACAACCAAACGTTCAAAGGCTAGATACATCATTACCACAATTGACTACCTCACCCGTTGGGTAGAAGCAGTAGTTGTACAGAACTGTTCAATAGATACTACTGCCATATTCATTTTTGAGAATATCATTGCTAGGTTCGGATGTCCCAGGGGCCTAACCAACGATCAGGGAGCTCATTTCATTAGCAACATTATAGCAACACTTACAACAAAATTTCTGATTCAACATCACAAGAGTAGTCCATACCACCTACAGGCCAATGGAACATTCGAAGCCTTCAAAAAAATTCTAGAAACGGGGTTAACAAAGGTCTATTGCGCAAACCGAGAGGACTGGGACGACATGGTTCCAGCTGTACTATGGGCTTATAGGACAACCACAAAGAAACTCCATAGGTACACACCGTTCCAGTTAGTTTATGGGAGAGAAGCAGTGGTTCCTGCAGAATTCATCACTCCAACTCTATATATTTCACAGATCACACATATGATAGAGGAGGAATCAGTGGCACAGAGGCTTATGGAATTACAAGAACTCAAGGAAACCATATTTCTAGCTGACTTCCATCAATCGGTTGAAAAATACAGACAAAAATCTTAGCATGACAGGCACATTAAGACCAAGTTATTCACGCAAGGAGACAAGGTACTACTCTACGATAGTCGATACCAGAAGCATCCTCGCAAGCTACGCATGCACTGGTTGGGACCGTTCATAATTGCGGAGATCCAACCCTCAGGAGTAGTCAGAATTGCGCAACTGGATGGTGTGTTGCAGCCAGGATGGGTGAATGGTGCTCCCCTGAAGCCCTACCTATCTCCAAACTAAGAAAGAGGGATTGTCGCTCTAGTCTGAAGGAGCTTGTACAATAATTAGATTTGAGTTTTCTGAAATTTTGTAAATTCAGTTAATAAAGTCCATGTGCGTAGTATTGCGCCATGACACATAGTTCATTTTTTTGTTTAAGTGTTGTTTGATACAGAACTAATGGCTCAGTAGTGCAGGATCTGAAGCATAAGAGAATCCATCAATGACAGTCATTAATATGATGGGGACAACCTTTGTGGTCGGAGGGACGATGAATCCAAATACGATCTGAGTCCATGTGCTAGACGAACCCAATCTAGTCACAGTATTTATTGCCATTTCGGTACCCCGTCTGAGGTCAGTTAAGACATAAAGCCTCTTTATGCAAAGATTCCATCGAAGTTTGCGTCAGGATACCCACTCATCAAATGGAAAGGTATGAAATCGGCCACGTCCCTATTCCACTCACGCAAATAAGTAAATGCCAGAATCAACCAATAGGATTTACCCTGTTAAACTATCCCATCGGACAACTCAGATACAATTGTGTCCATACGATCATGATGAACAATAGTTACAACTAAAATTACCCGTCAAGCCAAGTATAAGGCCGTGAGAACCATTCCAAGAATGCACCATTTCCAAAAGAACATAGCCATTTCTGAATTCATTAGAGCGAACCAGCCTATCCCATTGTGAAATCTGTGGTCATAACCCTAGTCCTTAGCTTCTGTAGAAGTGTGAATGCTGAGAGCCACAACAAGACGAAGTGATATGTCTAAAGAAGTGGTTCCAGACGAGCCCTACAACCCACGAGTCAAGATCATAGGCAATCTCAAAGGGAAGGTGGAGCATGTCAATCTCCTCGATCTTGACCTCACAGATTCAATATTGTTCCCTTAGATGCACAAAGATGTTTTTTGGGAGATGGATCCAAATGGAATNTTCAACCATCACGAACCTAAGAGACCTACCAGTCTTCGGTACCACTGGTGAGGTTACGCGGTGCACGAAATTTATGATAAGTAGGGTGCATGACAGAAGTCTATTGTTGGATAAGTGGTATCCAATCCATGTTGAAGATATATAACAACTTACTGGACTATCCTCCCAAGGAGAGGATGTGTCAAAAGGATTCCATGGTCTTGGTAAGCACGGAAAAAATAAAGGCGAACTTATCCTGTATGAGAAATTCAACACAAAGAGGGGAGGACGCACATCAGTAATCGAGCCCATACTACCCGAGACAGTCTGGACTGGCTGTTACATCATAGCCAACAAGGTTATGAGATCATACTACAAGGGTGAATGCATAGTAGATGCATTATCAGTAGATGACTTTTGCGCCAATGGAGTTGTGTTCAATTGGAGTAGTTACTTGCTAGAGGAACTCCTAGTGGCATGTGAGGAAGCGCAAGAGAAGGGAGGAACCTTCACTTATGTATATTTGTTGATGGCATTCACTATGTTCAAATGGAATCCACCTATGGGAAGACAATCGAAAATACCAAACAAGGGGCGCATAGCGAAGATGTTAGAGCCATGGCAATCCAGGCCAGATTCAGAGAATACAACCTTCAATGCTGCAACATTTGCTAAATGGTACAATGGTCTGATAGATGCAACATAGAGGCTACATATCCCGTAGGAGCTCCTCAAATGCAATACGAGAAATATCACCTTCAACATGAATTGACACCATACATTTGTCTGGCCAAGACATGCTAGGAGGGAAGACTTCCACACAAGGATGCTACCATTCTATCTGGATGAGGAGGCCTTTGAAAAGGAAGTCATGTCATGGATAGGAGTCAAACGCAGTCAATGCAAGTCGGGAATGCATTATATCCTACTTGCGGAGCTGATGAAGAAGACCGACAAAGAAGGAGGAGCCAGACCAAGCTCAGGTCCAGAGCCACATAAGCCAGACGCTCCAACACAATCAGACTTTGAGGAGGAAGAAGAGATGCAACAGGTGGAGTGGAAGAAAAGACTGATCATCTAGCAGCTGCTAGATGATGCTATATTGTCAGCTGCATATGTTAACCAGATCTTGGGTGATGTGTTCGGTATCGAACCATTGGTGAAGAGGCCCAGAACCGAGGTCTCACCGAACAAACCCTTGAACCCACAACCCCTTGCATTAGCCTCTCCCCACACCCACTCAACGTTCAAAGCCAAAACTATCATTGACATTCAGGATGAGCCAGAGCCTGAAACATTTCCATCCACATTTATCATTGAGCACCCTCCATCACCACCACCTTAATCACCAAACCCCATCACCACCAACCCACCCCATAACACAACCCCAGAGCCGATGCAACTCGATCAGCCAGAGATAGTGGAGCGAGGACTCCCAGAAATAACCCACGAGTCACCAAATCCAAGATCATAAGTTTCATTTCCAGACCCCAAAGCACCAGGCCGGAGTATGAAGCAAAATGATCTGAATATAGACATCTGTAGAGGATCCAGAAGCCCAAAGAAACCAACAAATTACCTCACTGGCCAAGGGTGAGGGTGCCCAAGAAATCACGATGCATGAAGCAGACGCAACAATAAAGCCAGAGATACAAGATGCTCACAACGAACCATAATCAACAATTGGATAGAGCACGACATCCGCACGTGAACAAATGGAGCGGGTTCTCTAGGACCCTCAGCAATGTGCAGAACTGATGCAACTTTGCATCACCATAATAGATGTTCTGACTCTTTGCCCACAACGCTGAGGTTGAGGATCGCACTAGGGCCACCAATAGAGGAGTAGGTAAAGACCCTCTCGGAGCATTCAACGGCCAGTGGACTTCCACTATAGATGAGAGCACCTAGAGATGTAGCTCCTTCATCTGCTAATCTGGTATAGTGGCCAACGACGCACTTATTTGGACTGATCAAAGCATCAACTGATCAATTAGAGAAAAGGCTCCAAGAGGCTGAGAGATCCGTTGAGGTTGCAAGGAAGGAAGAGTTTGTCGTGCAAACATGCAGGATGTAGGAAGTGCATGACAAAATCCAAGTTCATCTCAAACTTGAAAGAGTGTTGAAGCCTGGCTAAAGATTCAGAAGGTTGTGCCTGAACTACCGAAAGCCAGTGATGCAAGCGAGCCAAAGTACCAGATTGAGCTGCTACAAGGAGCATGGACACAACTCGCCACTCGCGGTAAGCAGCTGGAAGCACAACTATGATAGACTCAGCAAGAAGCATAACAACAGCCTTTGCAGCTGCAAGAGAAGATGCAGAAGATAGTACTGCAAGGTAACAATGCCCGAGTAGCACTACACAAGAACACAATGGAGTGCACAAAAATCTTTAGGAAAGTCAACGACTGGATGGGAATCATTGCTCAACGAAACCAAGTCTTGGAGGAGGTGCGCCCAAAGATCCATGTGTTGAATGAAGAAGTTGCATCCACAATGGATCCTATGGAACAACAATAGAAGTTCGACCAAATCCAACAGGACGACAATGAACTAAACGCACTCTTTGAGGCACAATCTATAGAAAAGAAAGAGTTGCATGACTTTTGACATGTAATTCAGACAACTTACATGCAAATGCATCAAGTTGATGCAATAGCAGATTCTGAGTGGAACTTGTTGGTTGCAGCCAAGCCAAACGAGTATAGAAAAGAGGCAACCCAACAATTTTTTTCCGAGGTATCACTCTTCACCAGGAAGTGGCAGGACAAAGTTGCAAGCTTTCAAGGAGTGAAACAACGAGCCTCAGAGTTGGGCCCTTCATTTGAAGAGGTAAAAGAAGAGAAAGCACAAACAAAAGAGCCCAAGGAAGAAGAAAATAAGGGCAAGGGAAAACAACAGATGCTCCTGGAAGATGTGAAAGAACCAAGCACTTGACTCGAGGGTGAGTCAAGGATTGTGGTCGAAGCCTGTTGGGCCCTTCGTTTTTGGGATAAGGAATCATGTAAGTTTTGACTGAGCATGAGTTGCGCAAACTCCAGAAGAAGTTGGACAATAGAGCAAGAAAGAGCAACAAAAATCAATTGCAAAAGACAGTGCAACGCCAACTAAGAAACAAATGGCTATAACAGAGCAAGAAATCATGCAAGCTGAGAAGGAAGACACAACGCAACTTATATATAGTGATGAACATAATTGTAAAAAGGTTTATTAGTTGTTGCTACTGTTGTTACCCAGTCGGACTAGTTGTTGATGATTGCTGCAAGTCGAGTAAAGTCAAGTCTTGAGTCTATAATGAATTTGATCTATCAGTTGAGAATTGGAGCTCTATGACAGGAGTCCAGAGTCAAGAGTCTATGAAGCGCGCTACTGTGTAATTCTAAGTATGTAATCAGAGAAAGATTCTGAAGATAATATGAAGAAGGACCTAAACTTTCAAATATGATGTGCCTCTGTGTGTTTACTTATGCATTATAGTATTTCCTTATGTCTTATGAGTTCTATTTGATGGTTCTACATATAAATGCTTGCTCGCAACGTAAGTAGGTTTGATTCTTGCACATGTATGTTTTAGATCTATTCATGTCTCTTGCGCAAGATTATGAATGAGTCCTGAAGGCTCTATGGATCCTCTTAAGTATTTTCCCTACCCGTTCCTATTTATCTGTCTCAGCAATGCTTCGGGTGAGAATTCTTCTCTTCAGAGGAGATGAAATGCCAGTGCTCTAGACTACATGGTACCTTTTGTTGGTAACTTGAGAAGGACCCTGGTCTGATCAAACTTGCACCAATAGTGCTACCACTTGAGGGGGTACCAACAAGGGTTACAAGGGTGGCCCATAATGTGAACTTAAGTACCACTTGTATTTCCTGTGTGTATGCTTCCCCAACCGTGGATTTATGCACTAAACGAAAAATATATGTAGCTTTAAGATGCCAGAATACATCTCTACCCTGAAAAAAATAACCCACAATTCTCTACCAAGGAAAGTTCTCTTATACCACTTGTAACATACCGAATCTATTATGATAGCAGAAAAACATAAATACTGCAAAAAATAACAACATAACAACACAATATATGAAACCACAACACCAAATGATTCTTTTATTTATAGGAAACAATGATCACTTGCCTCTTCGAGGGTGAAACCTCCAGCAGATAAATTCTCTGTTACAAGAATCCTCCAGACAAAAACTTCCCATTCATCCTACTCTTATTTATACTAATTCTACATTCTAGAAGAAGATCTTTCTAGAAGCAGAAGCTTCTATTAGGTCTTCTTACATTGACTTGTTCTCATTTATTAAATAGGCCTTATAAACTAATGTCGGACTTTAGTACATGGAAAATATATTATTCTACCTACATGATGGGTTAGGGAGGTTAGGTCCCTAACATAGTTAGCATAATTAGAAAAAATGGTGAATAAAGAGATGAAAAAATCCAAACAGAGTTAGAGGCTATGCTTGATTAAAAAATTAGACTCTTCGAAGATACGATTCAAACTCAGATAGAGAATAGAGTGTTATGGTTAAAGAGCCAATTGCAGACAATGGAGTCTAGAATTATAGAAATGGAAAAACAACAAAAATTAACCCAAGAAGGAGAGGTGGAAGAAAATTGCAACTTGAGAGATAGGATTAAAGAGCTAGAAGAAAAACTAACCAACAATTTGACCCTCAGTAGTATAGAAAACAATCTGGATATCAAACCCATCAAAGAGGAAATGAATAAGCTTATCAAACTGGACCATAAGCGTAATAAAATATCTTTAAACCTCATAATTGTTGGTATAAAAGAACACAAAGAGGGGGATATGCTAGAAATAGTAAAAGAAGAACTAAAAAAGAAATCACAAATTGAAACAACTTACCTCATAGAAGCAAAGATGTTAGGAAAAATAATTGATCATAAGATAGGTTGATTTGTGTCAAAGTAAGTTGCAATGACCATAAATATAGCACAATCAGTGAATCTCCAATCTTAAAAGGGTAAATAATATTAATAAATGAAAACATCATTCCCGAAGACCAAGATGAACTAAGGAAGGAAGTTAAAAAAGTAAAAGAAGCCAGGAAAGTAGGAAAATGGGAAATAATTAGAAAATATATTGTTAGGGATAGAGAATAGAAGGATAATAATAAATAGGAACTTGGGACACTCATGACTCTTTTTTGGAATTGTCATGGCTTTCCATGGCGCAAAGTTCATATGATAAGTTGGATCGAGAGTGTCATTGATATTACTTGTCTAGTTGAAACACGGGAGCATGAAGAGTCTAATATCCCTAACATAAAAGGTTTTGTCTTGTGGTCGACATGGAACAAAAAGTCCTATCATAGAGGGATATGAGGCATATCCTGTTATATTAGAAAGACAATTTCGCCTCACATTCAACTTCATAAGATCGACCCTCTCAATCAATACATTTGGATAAAAAATTCTGACATCAATGCTAAGATGTATATAGCAATTTGCTATTTTTCACCTATTAACTTTACTTTTTATAAGAAAAACAATCTAGATAGAAATTGTCCCCATAATAATTTAGAACAAGATATTTATATTTTGTTAATGAAGGTAATATCCTCCTATTAAGATACTTTAATACTAGGAATGCAACCAACCAAGCTACTCTTTTAAGAAATGAGTCCAACCATAATTCTTTATGGCTACTTGAAGACCTTGTTTTAGATAATAGCTACAAAAGAATCTATGAAGACCTAACTGAGAATTCGTTTGGTATCGATTTAGTCAAGCATTGTAGCTCTCAAGACCTAATGATTTGCAATGGAGTAATGAAGTGGCGAAACTCCCACCATATGACTTGTATTCATGGGCTAGGAGGTAGTGTTGTAGATTATGTGATATATGATATCCCTGTTTCCAACCAAATAGTATTTTTTTGACCTTTTAAATGACCATGAACTCGAATCTGATCATAGACCCTTAACCCTAACACTAAACTTTGCCATGCATAGGAACGCCATTGAAGAGAATTCTAATAATCAAAGGAAACTATTTGAAAAAAGTAAAGTTTCCGTTTTCTTAAAGTATTTGAATAATTAATTACATATCCTAACTTATAAGGACAACATTGAATACCTCTATCATGATTTTACAACCACCCTTTCCACTTCTATTAACAAGTTCTATTTCACGGTGTTTTGTAAAAAGAATAATAGAACAACCAACCCTTGGTATAATAAAGAATGTAACATTGATAGGAAATCCATTAGGGATGCTTATAATGAGTCCTCAAAACTCGATAAGATCAATACATACAAATCCATAATTAAAAGGAAAAAGCTACTATATCAATAAAAGGCAAGAGAAACTTTCACAACTATCTAAGCTTGATCCTAGGAAGTTTTGGAGGAAAATTTTAATTTCCAATACTAAAGAAAATAATATGATTCCCTTAAGGGTATGGAATTCCTACCTTAAAAGTATTTACAAGTTCCCTAATTCCATGGACACCATTCCTATTTTCCCTACAGAGGATGAAGTTTTCTCTCTGGATGAAATAGAGTTCGGGGTTAAGTGGCTTGCAAATGGGAAAGCTAAGGACATTGAAGGCTACCAAGTTGGAATTTTTAAAATCAGAGGGCCTATCCTCATCCCTTCCATACACAATCTCTTCAATTTAGAAGTCAAGCAAGGATTCCCTAAACCCTGGACGCAAAGTCTCATTGTCTCTATTTTTTAAAATGGGGATAGAAACATTCTCTCTAATTATAGGACCATTATGATTATCCCGATTTTAGCCAAGCTTTATGGAATTATTTTGGAAAATAAGATTAGTCTTTGGCTAGAGAGTCACAGTAAAAGAGTTAAAGGCCATGTCAGGTTTAGGAGATATCATTCAACTATGGACCATCTTGTTACCTTTAGGATAATTGCAGAGGAGTTCTGCAATATTAAAACCAATATTTTTTGTTGTTTTGTTGACTTTAGAAAATCTTTTGACACGGTTACCGGGAAAAACAATTGGGTTGCTGCAATAAGGTCCTATGAGAATGTTATTTCCAAGTTTAAGAAAACTGAGGGATGTTTGAAACAAATTCACTGCAGCATTGGATTCAAGCAAGGGTTTTCTCTTTCTGCTACCCTTTTTGGCATATACATTGATAAATTAGCAGATTTCTTGGACGAAGCAAGTTGTGGCGGCCCTAGTCTCACTGGTACAATCATAAATCTTCTTGTTTATGCTGATGATATTGTTATTATGGTGAGGATTCCCAACGATCTTAGAAAACAAATTAGAATCCTCAAGTATTTTTTCTCCAATATGGGTACAACTACTAACACTGACAATACTAAGGTTTGACTGCCGAGATTTCTGTGGTGTGGAATATTTTCAGGAGTCGAAAAAACCACAATGTTGTCATTGGATAGTCAACATTTTAGATCCAAATCTGGATCCATCTTCATGACTAAAAATATGGCTTAAAATCGAAGAGAAAAGATTATAATAAATACTAAAGAGAGGAACCCTATTTGGTCGACTAGAAAGAATCCTAGCTCAATTTTTTTAAAACTAATCATTCAAGTTTGGTTTTATTAAAATTTTATTAAATTTTTTGTTCAGGGTTTATTTCATTTTTTATTTGTTTTATTGTAACATTCCGATTCTAACCCTTATGAACTATAATGTATTATGTAAATATGACTTAGGCTAGTGAGCCGGTAAAGTTGAAAAAGGGCCATAGCGCTTAGGAAATGTAATACTTCATATACTTTAATAAAATACACAGTTGGCTGCAAGACCGACAAGGAAAAAAGAGATATAGGGGGACTTTAGGGAATAATTCTTTTTATTATTATTTTATTTACTCATAATTGATTTTATGGAGAAAACAGGTTACATAAGCTTCTTGGGGGAGGCCATCTGGTTCTTGATTTCCAAGTAATTATATAAACCCATCTTTGGTTTGGGTGGGGGTTCACTTATTCTTATTCATTCATTGTTACACTTTTACCACTCTTCATTTTTGGGAGCCTCACCTTTTTTGCATTCGTATGCTCTTGGTCTGAGCATGGATATGAATGGTTGCATTAGGGTGGCTTGGGGTGAAGTTAGGGGATTGTTCTTCCTCTGGTTCATTTTTCCCCCTTGTTCTTCTTTCCTCTTCACTCACTATTGCTAGTTCATATTCTCTTGGGTTGAGCATGGAAATGAATGGTAGGAAGAGGAGAGCCATTGATGAATGGCTATAATAATTATTGATCATTCCAGGAGGGAATAGATTCCTTTGTGCATGAGCTTGATGGCAGTTCAGATAGAACTGTCCACAACTACAAGTCCTAAGAGTACCAGCAGGGAGATTCTTAACTAGAAGCATTAGAGCCTTGGAAGGAGATGGACAATCTGAGGGACTGTGTGGTAGAGAAGGGGGTCCATTCTCTTGGGGTTGTGCAGGCTGGGTAGAAGAGATCTGGTCTACCTGGATTTTTGTGAGTGTTGAAAGGCCTGTGATATCTTAAGTGTTGAGAGGCCTATTAGTTATGAGACTGATGACAATTCAGATTGAACTATCCACAACTGAGAGTCCTTGGAGTTTCTAGTAGGGAGATTTCTTGACCAGTAGCACTGGAGCCCTGGAGAGAAATGGAACAACCTCAGGGATTGCATGGAAGAGAAAGGTGTTCATTTCTTTGGGTTGTGCAGGATGAGGGGGAAAGAGAGCTGGAAATTAGGATTTGTTGTGAGGTTGGGAAACCTGAGAGATACTTAGCCAATTGTTGTGTGTTTTAGATTTGGCCTAGGACCTGTCCTTGTGGATTCATAGCCCTGGCTCGGGGGTGACCTGCTGTTGAGAGTAAATGAACAACCGTTTCTATGGTTGGGAGGAACGTCCTTGGTCTGCATCCAGTTGGTGAATGTTTACTTGCAAAGATAAGTCCTCTCTGTGTTTTCTGTGTAATGTTTATTTCCGTTGTGTATTTAATTATCTCCGAGATATGTATTTTTCATGTTCCTGTTTACTGGCTATTTGTTATGCATGGCATGCTTTTTATCTCTTTTATGCTATGACATGGATCTTGATTAATGCATGTGGTTCTTTCATGCTTGTTTTTAGATTAAATGTTGTTAGAATTTGAGATCTGTTCAAAGAGCTAAGTCTTGGGACTGTAGCGTGCCCCACCTGCTGGTGGCTGGGTGTGTTGCAACCTATTTAAGTAGCGTAGCCCAACCTGTGGGTGGTTGGGTATGTTACAGTTTGGTATCAGAGCTTATGATTGAAACACCAGGCCGATATGGGCCGGTTTTGTTGGTCAGAGTCTCGTGGTTGAGATCAAATTTCGACCTTGAAGTTGAAAATCTCAAGAGGAATGGCGCTGCAGAGTCTGTGCAAAAGCAAGAGTGTCAGAGATCCTTTGTAAGGGATCGAAGGATCGTGACCACCCCTTTCGAATTCAGGAGTGATCGCCACTGTGGGATCAAGAGAGAGATCCAAGATAATTAGATCAGAGGGTAGGTGAACAAGGGTCATCCGATGAAGGAGAAGCAGAGATTAAGTCACAATCGTCAGATCTCATTGGAGAGAAATCGACGATGGGGAGGCATTGTGTGGATCAGGAAGAAAATTAAAGTTTCTGTAGGTTGTGAGCCCACAATCACTCAGGATCGTTGATCTTTCTAGATCAACCGATCAATGATGGATATCGATCCCATTACGAATGAGCATCTTCACTTTACGGAGATCGGCAAGGAAATTAAAGAGTGAGGGAGTTGAGTCTCTGCAATCAGTCATGGTCATTGATCTTCAAGCAAGGGACACGTGTCGACAGATTAGTTAGTTCGAGAATTCAGAGCTCGGGATAATTGGAGTTTGCTAGTGTGGAAACTCCTGAAGCTCGAAGTTCTGAAGCCTAAAGAGCCGAAGTGGTTGGGAATGATGACATCACCTAGAGGTGATGTGGACCCTGAAAGGTTAAGCAGTTCAAAAATTTGGAGTTCAGGATATTTGAGGAATCCAAGCGTAAAATCTTCCGAAGCCCAAAATTCCAAAGTGACATGGCTCGCAGACATCACCTGGGATGACGTGGACACATGGGATGTGTGCCACGTGTCAGTGAGTTTTGAACCTATGGAAGATTGAAATGTCAGTTAGAACATGACATGTTTCACCCACCTGATTGGGCCACGTGTCTGCTTCTAGTATTTCTCCATGTGGTGACAGATCGTGCAGTTCGAAGACTAAGAACTATGGAGGAAAAAGATGTGGTAGTTTGCGTTGGGTCGAGAACTCCTGAAGGCCCGAAGGTCGGAGTACATATCGACTGTTGATTCCAGAAGACACGTGGTAGTAGATCTCGTAGTTCGGAGACTTGGTATTCTAGGGTTTTCAAGTCTCTACGAGTGAAATGTGTCGAAGCCCGAAGTCGCAAAGGCATGAAGGCCATCGATCTAATATCCCTTCAGGACCTTTATCAACTGTTAGATCAAGCAATGGAAGGATGGCATAAGAAATTCGACAAATATCTCTCTGGGGAGTTCAATGGCTAGTGATTTCAAATGTCTCGGTGTCCCGGAGTAGCGAATTCACACGATCCGTTGATCTAAGTAAGTACTTCAGAGGATTGTCACTCCAGGGAAGTAGAATACTCAGGAATGAAAATATCCCAGAGCCCCAGAGCACCAAATTTACGAATTGGTTGAGAGTCGTCCATCTCAATGCTTTATTATGTCATATCCGTTGATCTCGTTGAATCCTCCAGATGAGGGCAGGACCGTCCATTCGGTGGGACATTAAATTTCAACCGTTTTTTTTTGCTAGTGGAGTTATTAAAGGCTTCAACAAAGTGCAACTCCAGGGGAAAACAAAAGTTGACAGGGGAAAACAGTCGAAGGCCGAAGTTCGGAGGACTTGGTCCCAATGCTGGTCTCATGCTAAGGTAAAAAGGGTCTAGAAGTAAGCCAACCCTCGGACTTGGTGGTCGTGCAAGCTCTTGTGTAGAAAAACACAGAGCGGGGTGCTAAAGGGTGATTAAGCCATGGTTTCGAGCCACGGTCACATGGAACTTGGTTTGAAGGAAGGACCTATGCAGTTCTCAATTTTCTGTATCAGCTAAGGGGGTTGAAAGTGGTTTTTCAAGGAGCCCTATCATTCAACTCTGATATCTGATTCGGGAAAGAGTACGATCGTTGGAAAGATTATTCAGAGAATTTAGAGGAAAATAACAGGGATTTGTTATAATATGAATATTGATATAATGTTTCTTCATGAATTAAACAAAAAAGGTACCTGTAAATTTAATTGACAATTTTTGTATGATATGTATAGTTCTAACAAGATGGATGCTTGCAGGTTTGTTAGGATTAGAGGTATAATCAGATCAATTCAAGAACAATATCGGATATTAGATTCATGGAAGCATTACAAAGCTTACAGAAGTTGGATGAGGTACTACAAAAGAAAGAATTCTCACATGGGACATGAAGCTAGTAGGTGAATAATGTCATTAATGGGCATAGAAAGGAAAAGTAAGGTTCCATAGCCTTGAAGGTAGAGATGTGTAGACAGTTGCAAGCTTGATGTGGAAGAAAAAAAAGAGCTTAAGAGGTGGTGTGTGAATAATCTCTATGTGTCAAACATAGGATTTCCAGGGAAGGATTTGTTAGATATGACTTAACTACTTGTCTAAAGGTACTTAGTGAAAGAAATCCACTTCTGATATTAGAGTTCATAGTGGAAGTAGGATGCCAATGTAGAGAAACTGGAATGCTCTCTCACTTGAAAAGTGGCACTGAATGAAAATGGATTTCCATTGGGGAATGGTACTAAGTGGAAAAGAATGGCCAAGTGGAACATGGCTAGAAAAGTGTTCATACCCAGGGAACCACAGTTCAGATGAGAAGAATGGGAGCACACAAGGCAACAAGGATCTAAAGGAGTTCAAGGACAACCAACTACAACACAAATAGATAAATAAATAAGTGAATTGAAGTAGAAATGCACTAGAGTGCATGAGGCATACAATGAAGTTAAAATGCATATGCATTAGTAGGCATGTTGACAGTAAAAGATTGGTGCACATGGATGTGTAATTTTACATATGTACATGATTGGATATGCATATATCATGCTTGTGAACTTAGAATAGTGTATTCTTATGAAATAATGTTTGAGTATGACTAATGATGGATTATGTATTCAGGAAAACGAATATAGCAGGGTTAAAGATGTGGATGTTGTTGTTGGTTTTGAATTCCATCTAGGTGAAGGCCCATAAGGGTGGAAGGAATGGTAATAAAAATGATGAAGGAGGAAGTTTGTGAGCCTCTACAAAAATCAGTTGGTCAAATGGAAACAAGTTGGTTGATAACAACCAGACAGGTACGCATTTAGTTATGTCGATGCATACATATTGAAGGGGAACATTAATTTTCAATATTTAAATTGATACATAATGGCCAAAGGCCGAGAGTATGCAAATTTTGTTGATGCTAGAATGCATTTAGATAAATGTTTGTTGCATATTATGTTATGTTTAGTTATGGGATCATGACTAGGTCAAGTCATGAGACATACTCTTGATATAACAATGAATATCCATACATCTAGTCATGTGTGAGACCATAATATGGTTGGATATGGAAGGGCTATAATGCTATATGAGTGCTCAATGGTATCTACTGTGTATCTGATGTTTGGATTGCAACCTCTTTTCCAATACTGAAGAGCGCTTAAGGATTATATTCTTGGTGTTGTGTTTGGGTGGAAAAGGAAGGTAACCAAATAGTTAGGTAAGAAGTAGGAAGTGTGTGGATGATGTGTTGAGTCATTGGCCAGACCTTCCAACTCATCGTGGTGGAATGCATGACATAGTTATGTGGTATTATGTACTCAATGTGTGCATGCATTGTGTAGATGTGGCCATGGGTATTGGCACATTGATTGTTATCTTATCAACTATTGCATTATGAAAAGTCTGTGTGACTGATAATACATGTGTATGTAATGATGAGTTCATTCCAATTGATAGTTGGATTAATAGAAGTAATTGAATTGTAGTTGTAAACAATTCTGAGAGCACTTTGTGATTTTGTTTTGAATCGTTTCCATATATATATATATATATATATATATATATATATATTGTACATGAGATATTGACAATTTGTTTGGCTGAGGAATGTTAAAATTGTAGGAGGAAAGGGTCTTGGCTATGAAAGTGTTGTAAGCCCATAAAGAAGACCAATGCCTATTGTTGCAAGAGCCAAATTGGTATGAGTAGAAGCTCATGTCTAGAAGTTTTATTTTTCCTATTTAAAACAATTTTGAGAATTATGATTTGATAATTACTGACGAATTGTTTTGGATGAATGTAAATTGAAGAAATTGCAGGTTGAATGGTATTGGATATGGCAGGGATGTAAGCCCATAAGGAAGTCTAATATCTATAGCTGCAGAGCCAACAATTATGAGCAGAAAGCTCATGCTTGGAAAATTTAGTTTTCCTGTATAAAACAAATTTGACATTTATGATTGGAAATGGTTATAATGATATCTCATGATGACTGTATGTGTATAATACAGATGATATGTTGGATATTGTTGGGACATGAGGACCCTGTGGTAAGCCATGATCACCCTAGAATATGTTGTGTTGTGGTAACACACACTAGAGAGTCGCCTCAGCTGTAAGACTTGAGAAAGTCTCTAGAAATCTTCTTGTGCAAGAAATCCTTGGTCAGGCAAGATGGATTTCCTGAGGAACTGTATAACAGAGAAGGGGATTCCTGAGCCTGGGCCTGGAAGGTGAGTGACCACAAGGAAGAGGAGACTTTGATAGCTCTTGATTGGGGTCATGCACACAATGGGTATGTCAAAGGAAAACAATGAGCCAAGTTAACGAGACAACCATATGGATGCAAATTCGTGAACCACACAGATAAGTATTCTACTTGATTATGGAAATTTACTCTTAGATTATGAGCAAAAATGAAAATTTTACGCACAAATTGTGAATTGATATGCTTGCTTATTTGAAATGTTGTAGGAAAACAATGAATTTTGAAGATCTAGAAAAGTACCAGACTATGAGAGAAAAGAAGGTGATGTTGGAGAAACTAAATGACAAAGGCATGGAAGGAAGAAAGTCCAATGGAATTGCTATAGCTGGGGTTCTAGAAGCCACAACTCTGAAACTTCCTGGCTGAGTGCAATGGATCCCTGGAGAGAAGTGGAACCGCCCGAGGGACTACATGGCAGAGAAAAGGGGTTCATTTCTTGGGGTTGTGCAAGGTTGAGAGGGAAGGAGATCTTGTTGGTTGGAACTGCTTCCAGAATTATAAATTTCGAAGATCATTATACATGTTTTAGGTCGGAATTCCTATGTATACATGTTTAATTTTTTGCCAGAGTGCCTATGTATATAAGATGGGGCTGGATTGCTTATGTGGATTAAGGCCAGAGGGCCTGGATATGTAATGTTAATAACATTGAAATGGTGTTGTGCACTGAGGACAATGAAAAAATAAGTGGAGGGGGATGTAACATCCCGGTTCTAACCCTTATGAACTATAATGTATTATGTAAATATGACTTAGGCTGGTGAGCCAATAAAGTTGAAAAGGGGCCAAAGTGCCTAGGAAATGTAATACTTTATATACTTTAATAAAATACACCGCTGACTGCGAGATCGACAAGGACAAAAGAGATAGGGGGATATGATTCCATGAGAGAGGGCGATTGAGGGGAAAATTCTTTTTATTATTTTTTTATTTAGCCATAATTGATTTTATGGAGAAAAGGGGTTACATGAGCTTCTTGGGGGAGGCCATGTGGTTCTTGATTTCCAAGTAATTATATAAACCCATCTTTGGTTTGGGTGGGGGTTCACTTATTCTTATTCATTTATTGTTACACCTTTCCCACTCTTCATTTTTGGGAGCCTCACCTTTGTTGCATTTGTATGCTCTTAGTCTGAGCATGGATATGAATGGTTGCTCCAGGGTGGCTTGGGGTGAATTTAAGGGATCGTTTTTCCCCTGGTTCATATTCTTCACTTGGTTTGTTTGGTTCCCTTGTTCTTCTTTCCTCTTCACTCACCGTTGCTAGTTCGTATGCTCTTGGGCTAAGCATGTAAACGAATGGCAGGAAGAGGAGAGCCATTGATGAATGACTATAATAATTATTGATCATTCCAGGAGGGAATGGATTCTTGTGTGCATGATCTTGATGGCAGTTCAGATAGAACTGTCCACAACTACAAGTCGTGAGAGTCCCAACAGGGAGATTCTTAACCAGAAGCACTGGAGCCTTGGAAGGAGATGGACAGTCTGAGGGACTGCGTGGAAGAGGAGGGGGTCCATTCTCTTGGGGTTGTGCAGGCTGGGTAGAATAGAGCTGGTGTACTTGGATTGTTGTGAATGATGAATGGCCTATGATAGCTTGAGTGCTGAGAGGCCTGTTAGTTATGAGACTGATGACAATTCAGATTGAACTGTCCACAGCTGAGAGTCCTTGGAGTTCTCAGTAGGGACATTTCCTAACCAGTAGCATTGGAGCCCTGGAGAGAAATGGAACAGCCTCAGGGACTGCATGGCAGAGAAAGGTGTTCATTTCTTGGGGTTGTGCAGGTTGAAGGGGAAAGAGAGCTACTTAGCCAACTTCTGTGTGTTTTAGATTTGGCCTAGGACCTGTCCTTGTGGATTCATAGCCCTGGCTCGGGGGTGATTTGTTGTTGAGAGTAAATGAACATCAATGTCTATGGTTGGGAGGAACGTCCTTGGTCTGTAGCCAGTTGGTGAATGTTTACTTGCAAATATAAGTGCTCTCTGTGTTTTCTGTGTAAGGTTTATTTCCACTGTGTATTTAATTATCTCTAAGATATGTATTTTTAATGTGCCTGTCTGCTGGCTATTTGTTGTGCATGGCGTGTTGTTTGTCTCTTTTATGTTGTGGCATGGATCTTGATTAATGCATGTGGTTCTTTCATTCTTGTTTTTAGATTAAATGTTGTTAGAATTCGAGATCCGTTCAGAGAACTGAGTCTTGGGACTGTAGCGTGCCCTGCCTGTTGGTGGCTGGGTGCGTTGCAATTTGTTTAAGTAGCGTAGCCCAGCCAGTGGGTGGCTGGGTGCGTTGCAATCTGTTTAAGTAGTGTAGCCCAACCTGTGGGTGGTTGGGTATGTTACATTTATAAAATAGTAATTAATTGTTTAAGAACTTAGTAAAAAGTTTAGGAGTTTTATATATTAATAATTCTAATTTTTTTTTACAAAGAATTTAATTTAATAATAATTAGGTTACATGTTACATGTTGATAATAAGTTTAAAACTAATTTTTTTAAAAATTATAAGGAACTAAAAATGTTTTTTTCGTTAAAATTAAGTTTTAGAAAAGATTACTTACCTATAATTTTAATTAAGGAGAACCGATTTTTACTTAGTTCTAGGCCACTATCTCTTTTAAGGTTGCTTGGGTGTTTTAGGATTTCAATTGCTTCCCTAATACGACATTTAAAGAGGTGATCTTCTTTTTCCAAAATCTTAGTATCTTCCAGGAAAACATGGTGTTTTGTTTTAAGGGAGTGTTTTTCTAAGAATGAGGTGCACGTGTGTTCATTCTTTATGTTAGCTCCATGTTATTTAATTCTTATTTGAAAGGAGCGACCAATTTCCTCGATTTAGCATTTTTCGCATGAGCACTCAATTTTGTAAATTCCTTTGCATTTGTGAGGGTCAAGTTTTTCTTTAATGGATCTCATATTTTGTTTGATGGTTTCATGTGGTTTGAAGGAGGTCTTAATCTATTTTTTGATGAGGACTCTTGCAGTCCTATTAGTTACTCCTTGGATGTAAGAAAGGTAGGCAGTCTTATTAGGGGTTTGGTTATTTAGGGAGTTAGGTTCTTTGCTAGTTTTTTCTAGGGCTTTATTTATTGCATTCTTAATGTCTTTGTGTTTATACCCTATGTTCCTAAAAATATTGGAAAGTTGATATTTCTCTTGTTCAAAGTGTTCTTCATCGGAGATTCTAATGGCTCTAGTGGCTAGGGTTTTAAGGACTCCTAGTTTCTGGTTGGTGTGGTGATGGGATTTTGCATGGAGATAGTTTTATGTGTGGGTATTTTTTCTATAAACTGTATGTCCTAACTTTCCATTGTGTTTTCTATTGATTAGTACGTCTAAAAAAGGGATGCTACCATTTTCTTCAAGTTCCATTGTGAATTTTATGTCTTCTGAGATATTATTTAGGTGTTGAAAGGATTTTTCTAATTCCTCTTTCCCATGGGGTTAGAGTACATTGGTATCATCAACAAACCTCTTCCACCTTGTCGGTTTTAGAGGATAGGATTCTAGGGATCTCTTTTCAAAGTTTTCCATGAAAATATTGGCTACAATGGGGGACAATGGGGATCCCATTGCTACCCCACTAGTTTTTTCATAAAATTCTCCTTGATAACTAAAAAAAACGTGGAGCGAAGGAAAATCTCGGCTAGTTTCACTATTTATGGATCCGTCACTTCTTTTACAATCTGGATAGCTTCATCTACAAGGATTTTTGTGAAAAGGGAGACTACATCAAATCCACTAAGGTCACGATCATTAAATCCAATAAGACCACTTATGATATTTTCGTATATGACAACAACAACTTAGAGGAAGTGACTTCATACAAATATCTTGGAATCAATATTCACCACAAGCTCAATTGGAATTATAACATTGAGAAAATGATTATTGGGGGATGGAAAGCTTATTATGGTCTTGAAAACAATTGTAGTTTAGTTAATCTTTGGATTTGGGATAAGAATAATCTCCTCTTTGAGATTCTTGTTATGAATGTTATTCTATATGGATGCAAAGTTCGGGGATGCAGCATCTCTCATGAATCCTGGAGAAAGATAGATAAAATCTAAAAGAATTTTATAACCTATAATCTCAAAATTAAAGGAAATACACCCCATCCTCCTCTTAGATGCAAGCCAACTTTCCTCCATTGAGAGCATGACTATGTCTAGATACCTATTGTATAAGAACAAGTTAAACATGGAAGACAAGAGGCTTCCTAAAATTTCTTCTAATTCTAATCGTAACCATATTCAACTCAAGCGAGGTTGGCATAATGATGCCCAGTCTTGGCTAAACCATTTGGAAATCGTGGAAGATACCATTTTGTAGAATAAGGACACTATTAAAAATATCATTAAATCAAAATTTAAGGATAAAATGTGGCGTGATAAAGAGTTAGAAGAAAAAATAAAATTGAAGTATTATAATGAGGTAATCAACCTTAATCTAGAAGATCAAAATTATCTCTTTGTTTTGACAAGTGTAAAGAAAAAAATAAGCATTGCTAAGATAAGAACAAATTCTCACGAGCTCCATAGTGAAATTGGGCATTGGTTAATCCATAAAACACCCTGGGATGAAAGAGTGTGTCACCTTTGTGACACTAAGAAGGTT
This sequence comes from Picea mariana, assembly GCA_032191745.1. Lineage (NCBI taxonomy): Eukaryota > Viridiplantae > Streptophyta > Pinopsida > Pinales > Pinaceae > Picea > Picea mariana. Next base: position 17,608 of record JASDQU010681672.1, on the reverse strand, counting down.
GAAGATGAAAATCACTTTCTCTTAGATTGTCCATCCTATACCCAGATTAGATCTCAATTTCAAAATATTTGTCACAATACCAACCTCCCTAACCTTTTAACTCAACAAAACTATGGTGATCTTGGAAAGCTTCTCTTAATGATTTTCAAGCAAATAAACAAAATTATAAAGAATTGCAAGTAATCCCCTACCCTCTTAAGATCTGATAGACCAATTTGGTGTTAGTGGACATTAATCATCATCATCATCATCATCATCATCAATGTATATGAATAAACCCTATCATTAATGTTAATATTAATAATACTATTAATAAAGGTCCATAAAAAATTATTAATATATAAGGATAATTAATGTTAATATTAGTGATAGTATTAATAATATTAGTATTGTTCATAGTACTAAGCAAAAACCCTAGAATTAATAATATTAAGGTTGAACCCTAAAATTAATAATACTAAGTTATAAACCCTAACATTAATCCTAAAAAAAATAATGGTACAATTATTAGTATTATTAAAGGTATTAAGCATAATCCCTACCTTTAATACTAAGGTTAAAGTTAGTATTAATATTATTAGTATTGTTAGTGTTCTTAAAATTATTAGTATTATGACTAGTATTAATAGTATTATTCATGTTATTAGTATTATGAATAGTATTAAGTATAATCCCTAACATTAATGCTAAAGTTAGTATTAATATTATTAGTATTAAGTTATGAGTGCTATTATTAATGCTAAGATTAAGACTAGTATTAAGATAATTAGTAAGCATAAACCCTATCATTAACACACTTGTTGATATGGGAATTAATACTATTCAAACTAATATTATTAATATAAGAAGGTTTAGTATTATTAATACTATTAATAAGTATTATTAGTAATATGTAAACCCTGATATTACAACTAAAATTAGCCATACTAATATCAATATTAATACTAAGAGAGAAAAACCACTGAAGGGAAGGACCACACAAAGAAAGAGAGAACAAGAAACAAAGAACAAGAAACCAAGGATATCAAGAGAAAACTTGACTATACTTACTTATTGTTGTTGTGGTGGATCAAATGGATTCAATTATCGCTGATTTCTTGACCATTGTCTCTATTCAAGTTGTTGGGATGTTTGATGATTTCCATATATTCACTAATTCGACACTTAAAAAGTGATCTTCCTTTGCTAGAATTTTGGTCTCTTATAAGACCACATAATGTTTTGTTGAAAGAGAGTGCCTTGCTAATGTTGAGGTGTGAGTACATTCATTCTCAATGTTGGCTACATGTTCTCTAATCCTAACCTAAAAGGAAAGTCCATTTTCTCGAATGTAACATTTACCAGATGAACACTCTGTTTTGAATACTCCTTTGCATTGTTGATGGTCAAGGTTGTCTTTAAACGATCTCATTTTCATTTTAATGGTCTATGGTGGCTTGAAAGAGGTTGTGATCTCTTTATTTCTTAAAAAATTGGCAATATTGTCGGTTAGTCCTTGAAAGTGTAAGGGAGGTAAGAAATCATACTAGGGGAATGGTCATTCGTGGATCAAGGCATATTCCTTGTTCTTTCCACGACTTTTCTCATCGCATTATTAATGTAATTGTTCTTGAAGACCTTGGAGAGGTTTTTCTTTTTCATGATATATGTTCTCTTCATCAGATATTGTAATAGCCCTTATGGCCAAGGTGTTAAGAACCCCAACTTTCTAGTTGGGATGATGATGAGAGCTTGTGTGGATATAGTTTTTTGTGTAGGTATTTTTCCTATAGACTGCATGTTCAAGGTTCTCATATTCTTTCCTTTTGATTAGCACATCCATAAATGGAATGTTACCTTTGTCCTCAGCTTCCATTATGAATTTAATATCCCTTGAAATACAATTCAGATGTTGAAAGAACTTCTCCATCTCGTCTTTCCCATGGGGCCATAACACATTAGTATCATCCACAAATATCTTCCATCTTGATGGTTTCAGGGGGTAACTATTCAAGGATTTCTTCTCAAAGTTCTCCATGAAAAGATTAGAAACAATGGGAGAAAGTGGAGATCTCTTTGCTACACCACTTGTTTGTTTGTAAAATTATCTTTGATAGCTAAAGAGTGTAGAACAGAGACATACCTCAACGATCTTAGTTGTTTCAGGGTCAATCACTTCTTTGACAATTTGGATTGCTTCGTCATGTGAGATTTTGGTGAACAAAGAAACAACATCAAAGCCGATGAAAATGTCTTTGGGTTTCACCTTTTCATTCTTGATAATTCTGATGAATTCATTTAAGTCTTTAATGAGGGAGTTTGTATGGCCTACTAGGGGACCGAGAATTTTTTCTATGTGTTTGGCTAGCTCATAGGTAGGTGGGCCAATTGTGTTGACTATAGGTCTAAGAGGAATACCATATTTGTGGATTTTTGCTAGCCCATAAATTCTGGGGGTAATCTTGTTGGAGATATTACACACTCACATATAATTATTTTCCTAAGTTTTACAATCCAATGTTGAGAACGATTCCTTAGACGAGAATATTATCTCTTAGAGAATATTTCCCTACAAAATAGGATGTTCCTCTTCAGTTAAGAGTCAATTACACTCAGTTAGACTAGTGGAATTCACTCATGCATGGAAACCTCAGTTTTATCACTAGGAGTTGCATGTATCTCTCTCACTTCCACACATGTGTCTCAATCAACTAATGATTACATGGATCAATTAACTAGAAATAGGTGGCAATTCACTCTAGTGTTTGGCAGTGAGTGTCTATATATCTCTAGATCACTACTATGGTGCATTAGTTACTCATGCATCCTATATCTATTGTAAATTATTCACTCTTTGAGTGTGGAATACGGTTAATGAGAATTATTCTATTCTTTCTCTCCTTCTTCTTCTTTCTCAATTTCTCTCTGCAAGTGTGTGTAGTATTCTTCTGCTAAGATGTAGAGGCTTGTACCAAATAACTATGGAAATGGAAGTAGAGCCTGATTCCACTGATGAGAAAAACGGTTTTCTCAATAGACAAGATACGACCATAGGATGTATCCTCTAGTTTATTTCTCCTGAAATTCTCCATCAAGTATATGATGACTCACACGAATTAACTCCAAATGAATTATGGACCAGATTGGAGGTTCTATTAAGGAATAAATAATATTGTGAAGATTACATGGAGGAGGTTGAACAAATAGAGCCAGAAGAGAAGCCATCAAAATATCAAACATTTTATTCTGAAGAGTCTTCTACATAAGTATTTGCACAAATTTGTATTCCATTAATTGAAGATGATGTCTACTCCATTTCAGATTTGTTTTCTGAATTTTATGTGGAATATATATGGCATGCATCTCAGGATTCACATGCAGACACTTTTGCATGCACCATGCATGCATCTCAGGAGACAAAAAGGGAGTCACGCACATCAAACTCAATTCTGATATTTTTTGAGCAAAATTTGCAGAAAAAAATTGGATATTTGAATTCCTCTCGGGAAAATATCCAATTTCAAAAATAAAATCGTCCGAAACAAAGTCTAGGAAGTGAAGTTATGATCGTTTTAAAATCAACAAAATTTCATCGTTTTTTCCGGAAACAGCCTCACAGTTTTCAAAGTTTCATCCAAACTTTATTTGGATCTTCTTCATTAAAAGAAGAGAAAGTGGATATGTGTGGACATCTCAATGGTGCACCTACTCCATCAGATCCATGCAGACATCTACATCTTCAAAAAAATCTTCAAAGAGAAAAAACTTGCACAGTTGCGAGGTCTTCTTGGAGTGAAGGACATGGTTGCTTAGCAACTGTCTTTTTTTCCTTCTCATATTTTTTTATGCATTGTAATTTGAGGGGGTGTTTTCCCATGAGGTTTTCCCTCTTTCCTCGTTTTTTTAATGTTTCATTCTTATATGCATTTTACAATGGGTACCTAACATGGCCTTTGTTACCAGGTCCCATTCATCATGTACACCTTAGTATTGTTCATGGGGGGTGTTAGAGATATTACACACTCACATATAATTATTTTCTTAAGTTTTACAGTCCAATGTTGAGAACGATTCCTTAGATGATAATATTCTCTCTAGAGAATATTTCCCTACAAAATAGGACCTTCCTCTTCAATTAAGAGTCAATTACACTCAGTTAGACTAGTGGAAGTCACTCATGCATGGAAACCTCGGTTTTATCACCAAGAGTTGCATGTATCTCTCTCAGTGTCTCACTTCCACACATGTGTCTCAATCAACTGATGATTGCATGGATCAGTTAACTAGGACTAGGTGGCAGTTCACTCCAGTGTTTGTTAGTGAGTGTCTAGATCTCTCTAGATCACTACTATGGTGCATTAGTTACTCATGTAACCTATATCTATTGTAAATTATTCACTCTCTGAGTGTGGAATATGGTTAATGAGACTTCTTCTATTCTTTCTCTCCTTCTTCTTCTTTCTCAATTTCTCTCTGCAAATGTGTGTAGTATTTTCTAGCTAGATCTATTCTATGCAGGTTCAAAACATTTACAAATCTCACTTTTAGGAAGTAACTATTTTTTCGTTATTTCATCTAGGTTAGATTCCTTGATGGCCTTCTTTACTTCTCTTGTAATCTTGGAAATTGGGTTACTTGTTAGCTTCCTGTAACTACCACTCTGGGAAAGGTGTTCGGTCATTTTTGTATTTGAATAATGTTGGTGGTTATTTGCAATGTTTATTAAAAGACAAATTTCCATCATTGTCATTGTACATTCCCTGCACATTGCCCCTGGTCGTTGTATTTTACTACATGGAGTATCTTGATGGAAATGGTTGGAATCATAATTCATGATGATACACTCAATGGTGATTTTGATGGCAACACATGCATAGCCAACTATGTGTCTCTGTAACTAGGAATACAGTGGATAGATGATTCTTGTAGCTCCAACCCTTGGTCTACCAAGAAATGTAACTAGTACAATAAATAGAGAATACCTTCGCTATTAATAGTTCATTGATTATGGCACTTTCAATTTCATAAGTAAGTTACATTATAAAATTGAAATATATACAAGTATATGCATCATTTTTCAATACAACTCAGATTTTCAATTGTGATCTAATAGGAAAATTTGCGAACAATATTAATCTCTTTACCTACAACAATAATCACCATCAATTGTGGCACCATACCTCTCTAATGCTTGAAGATAGTTCAATCAATGTCAAACTCCTCTCGCAGACCTTTTTCCACTCACACATTCTTCAAGGTACTAAAAACCAATGCTGCTAGAAAAAGCAACCCAAAAAATCGACTAATGAACCCTACCCCTACCAAATTAGTGTTTGGCTTGATCATGACATGATCAACATCATCATCATCATCATCAATAAATTAAATATCCATAGTGAGAGATCTTATGGTATCTTGCATGTTTGTGAACCAATCCACCAACCATTAGATCCATGAAACCGGAGCTACATCTATCATAGTAATTCCTTGTGTCAAAAATGCTAATGGCAACCTGAACAATGCTGAGTAGGGCATTTCTTGACTATGACAATATGTTTCCACGATTCATTTAATATTCAATCTATCAAGTCAAGTCAAGAATATTCCTTCCCTAAGAATTTGTGCAAGGATAGTGCCAATGGATTCATGTGAACATTTATGGTTCTTGATCGTTTCCTTATTCAATTGACGGTAGTCAATACAGAGTCTCCACTACCCATCCTTCCTTCGTATGAAAAGAGCGGGTGAAACCCAAGGTGACACACTTGGGCGTATAGGTCCTAGGTCCAACAATTCCTTTAGTTGCATTTCCAACTCCTGTAACTTAGGCGTTGACATCCGATAAGGCGTTTTTTCTATCAGTTCAGTTCTAGGTTTTAAGTTGATGGTAAATTCAAACTCTCTTTTGAGAAGAAAACTCAGTAACTCTTCTGGGAACACGTAAGAAAACTCTCGTACCAGAAGGTTTTCTAATCCTTCCACCATGCCTCTATCGTTCATCGCTAGGATTTCATATAGCTTGCATCCCTTGCACATGATCTTCCGTAGTTGTAGGGAAGATATAAACCTTAGGGAAACTCCCTGGTTTCTTCCTATAATCACCTATCTATGTCCCTCATCATCGATCAAACTCAATCGTTTCATCTTACAATTGAGTATCACATCATGCGATTCCAACTAGTCCATATCAATCATGACATCATAAGATCCTAAGATCATGACGTACATGTTGTCCTTCATTACAAAATCTCCCAAGTTGAGGCTACAGTCCATAACCTTTCGTCCAACCTTCTTCTTGGCTCTTGAAGCCATTTCCACATATCTAAACTTGTCTTGTTCGACTACCTTTACCTTAATTCTTTTTATCACTTCACTAGAAATAAATCTCTATGTAGCACTGAGATCTATCAAAATACTAAAGGTCTAGTCAACGATGCTACTTGATGTCTCGGGCACAGTATTCTAGTGCTCGACCTGGCGGTTATTCTCCGCTGCATGAATCTGATGGGCCTTTCCCAAATCTCCTATTGTAGTGTGTGCGGCTGACCCGATTGCTCTGGCTCTCTCAACCGAATAGTTGCGCTAGTAATGTGGCTCTCCAAATGTCCAAAATCTAGTCTTGGGTCCAGTACTCCTGGTCCCCTAAGTAGAAGTTGTTGGCCCACTAGCCCGAAACCCTGGTCTGTTTTTTTGAACAGGCCCAAACTGTTGCTGCTGCGGATGACGCTGCTGCTGAGGATCCGATCGTCGTGGAGTCGTGAACGTGGATCCTCTCAGAGTACCTTGAAACCCTGATGAATGTATAGTTGGTATCTAATGTTGCTGCACATAAGATGTCACCTATCCCACCGGTCTCGTAGGAGTCCTTCCCTGACCCCCATCGATTATCTCTTCCTCAGCTATGAGGGCCTTCTGTACTGCATCGTACAATGTCTGAGGCATTAGGATCCTCACTTTCGCATGAATGCTGACATCAAGGCCAAACACAAACTTGTTGGCCTTGAGCTTCTCAGTGTTCATATGTGGAGGATACCTAAGCAACTCCATGAATCAGGGCTCATAGTCGGGCACCGTACGACCACCATGTCGCAAGGCATTGAACTCAATGAGGTGGTGCTCAATGAATTCCTCTAAAAAATACTTGGATCAAGAGAAATTGGGTGGATCAAGAGAAAACTGACTATACTTACCTATTATTGTTGTGGTGGATCAAAGGGACCCGATTCTCACTGATTTCCTGACCATTGTCTCTATTCAGGTTATTGGAATGTTTGATGATTTCCATTGCTTCACTAATTCAACGCTTAAAAAAGTGATATTCCTTTGCTAGAATTTTTGTCTCTTATAAGAGCACATGGTGTTTTGTTGAAAGAGAGTGCTTTACTAATGCTGAGGTGTGAGTAAATTCATTCTTGATGTTGGCTCCATGTTCTCTAATTCTAACCTAAAAGGAATGTCCATTTTCTTGAATGTAACATTTAACACATGAACACTCTATTTTGTATACTCCTTTTCATTGTCGATGGTCAAGGTTGTCTTTAACCGATCTCATTTTCAGTTTAATCATCTATGGTGGCTTGAAAGAGGTTGTGATATCTTTATTTCTTAAAAAATTGGCAATCTTGTCAGTCAATCCTTGAAAGTAAGGGAGGTAATCAATCATACTAGGGGAATGGTCATTCATGGATCAAGGCCTATTCCTTGTTCTTTCCACGACTTTTCTCATCGCATTATTAATGTCTTTGTTCTTGTAACCTATGCTCTTGAAGACCTTGGAGAGGTTCTCTTTTTCATGATCTATGTGCTCTTCATCAGATATTGTAATAGCCATTATGACCAAGGTGTTAAGAACCCCAACTTTATAGTTGGGATGATGATGAGAGCTTGTGTGGAGATAGTTTTTTGTGTAGGTATTTTTCCTATAGACTGCATGTCCAAGGTTCCCATATTATTTTCTTTTGATTAGCACATATAGAAATGGAATGCTACCTTTGTCCTCAACTTCCATTATGAATTTAATATCCCTTGAAATACAATTCAGATGCTGAAAGACTTTCTCCAACTCTTCTTTTCCATGGGGCCATAACACATTAGTATCATCCACAAATCTCTTCCATCTTGATGGTTTCAGGGGGTAAGTATCCAAGGATTTATTCTCAAATTTCTCCATGAAAATATTAGCAACAATGGGAGAAAGTGGAGATCCCTTTTCTACACCATTTGTTTTTTTGTAAAATTATATTTGATAGCTAAAGAATGTAGAACATAGACATACCTCAACGATCTTAGTTGTTTTAGGTTCAATCACTTCTTTGACAATTTGGATCGATTCCTCAAGTAGGATTTTGGTGAACAAAGAAACAACATCAACGTTGATGAGGATGCCTTTGGGTTTCACCTTTTCATTCTTGATAATTATGATGAATTCATTTGAATCTTTAATGAAGGAGTCTGTATGGCCTACTAGGGGATCGAGAATTTTTTCTATGTGTTTGGATATCTCATAGGTAGGTGAACCAATTGTGTTGACTATAGGTTTAAGAGGAATACCATATTTGTGGGATTTTGCTAGCCCATAAATTCTGGGGGTAATCTCACTTTTAGGAAGTAACTATTTTTTCATTATTTCATCTAGGTTATATTCTTTGATGGCCTTCTTTACTTCTCTTGTAATCTTGGAAATTGGGTTACTTGTTAGCTTCCTGTAACTACCACTCTGGAAAAGGTGTTCGATCATTTTTGTATTTGAATAATGTTGGTGGTTATTTGCAATGTTTATTAAAAGACAAATTTCCACCACCATAACCATACATTCCCTGCACATTACCTCTGGTTGTTGTATTTTACTACATGGAGTATCTTGATGGAAATGGCTAGAATAACAATTCATGATGATACACTCAATGGTGATTTTGATGGCAACACATGCATAGCCATCTATGTGTCTCTGTAACTAGGAATACAGTGGGTAGACGATTCTTGTAGCTCCAACCCTTGGTCTACCAAGAAATGTAACCAGGACAATAAATAGAGAAAAACTTCACTATTAATAGTTCACTAATTATGGCACTTTCAATTTCATAAATAAGTTACATTATAAAATTGAAATATATACAAGTATATGCATCAATTTTCAATACAACTCAAATTTGCAATTGTGATCTAATAGGAAACATTACGATCAATATTAATCTCTTTACCTACAACAATAATCACCATCAATTGTGGCACCATTCCTATCTAATGCTTGAAGATATTTCATTCAATGTCAACCTCCTCTTGCGGACCTTGTTCCACTCACACATTCTTCAAGCTACTAAAAACCAATGTTGCTAGAAAAAGCAACCCAAAAAATTGACTAATGAACCCTACCCCTACCAACTTGGTGTCTAGATTGATCGTGACATCATCATCATCATCATCAATAAATTAAATATATGTAGTGAGAGATCCTATGGTAGTTCTCATGTTTGTGAACCAATCCATCAACCATTAGATCCATGAAACCCGAGCTACATCTATCATAGTAATTCTTTGTGTCAAAAATGATAATGGCAACCTAAACAATGCCAAGTAGGGCATTTCTTGACCATGTCAATATGTTGCCACGATTAGTTTAACATTCAATCTATCAAGTCAAGTCAATAATCTTCCTTCCCTAATAATTTGTGCAAGGATAGTACCGATGGATTCATGTGAACGTTTATGGTTCTTGATTGTTTCCTTGTTCAATTGATGGTAGTCAATAAAAATTCTCCACGACCCATCCTTCTTTCATATGAAAATAACGGGTGCACCCCAAGGTGACACACTTGGGCGTATAATTCCTAGGTCCAACAATTCATTTAGTTGCATTTTCAACTCCTGTAACTCAGGTGTTGACATCCAATAAGGAATTCTTTCTATCAGTTTGGTTCCAGGTTTTAAGTCGATGGTAAATTCAAACTCTCTTTCGGGTAGTAAACCTAGTAAGTCTTCTGGGAACACGTCAAAAAACTCTTCTACTACCAGAAGGTTTTCTAATCCTTCCGCCATGCCCCTGTAGTTCAGCGCTAGGATTGCATATAGATTGAATCCCTTGCACATGCTCTTCCGTAGTTGTAGGGAAGAAATAAACCTTAGGGAAACTCCCTGGTTTTTTCCTACAATCACCTGTCTCTGTCCCTCATCATCGATCAAACTCAACCATTTCATCTTACAGTTGAGTATCGCATCATGCGATTCCAACTAGTCCATACGGATCATGACATCATAAGATTCTAAGATCGTGACGTACATGTTGTCATTTGTTACAAAATCTCCCAAGTTGAGGCTACAATCCGTAACCTTTCATCCAACCTTCTTCTTAGCTCCTGAAACCATTTCCACGTAGCTAAACTCGTCCTGTTCGACTGCCTTTACCTTAATTATTTTTAGCACTGCACTAGAAACAAATCTCTATGTAGCACCGGGATCTATAAAAATACTAAAGGTCTGGTCAACGATGGTACCTGATGTCTCGAGAATAATAGTCTGGTGCTCATTCTGGAGGTTATTCACCACTGCATGAATCCGATGGGCCTTTCCCAAATCTCCTACTGTAGTGTGTGCGGTTTACCCAACTTCTCTGGCCCTCTCAAACGAATAGTTGTGCTAGTAATGTGCCTCTCCAAATGTCCATCATCTGGTCTTGAGTCCAGTACTCCTGGTCCTCGAAGTAGAAGTTACTATCCCACTAGCCCGAAACCCCTTTATGTTCTGTTGAACAGGCCTAAACTGCTGCTGCTGCACATGACGTTGTTGTTGGTGTTGTGGTTCTATGTAGGGATTCCGATGGTAAGGATCCGATCGCTGTGGAGTCGTGAACGTGGATCCTCTCAGAGTACCTTGAAACCCTGATGAATGTATAATTGGAGTCTGATGTTGTTGCACATCAGATGTCACCTGTCCCATCAGTCTCACAGGAGTCCTGCCCTGACCCCCATTGATTATATCTTCCTCAGCTATGAGGTCCTTTTGTATTGCATCGTGCAATGTCTGAGGCATTAGGATCATCACTTTCACATGAATGCTGACATCAAGGTCAAACAAAAACTTGTTGACCTTGAGCTTCTCGGTGTTCATATGTGGAGGATACCTAAGAAGATTCATGAATCAGGTATCATACTTGAGCACCGTATGACCACCATGTCGCAAGGCATTGAACTCATTGAGGTGGCGCTTAATGAATTCCTCTGAAATATACCTCTCTCAGAACCGCTCCTCGAATAGTTCCCATGACACGTCTTCGACGACCATATTCAGTTGTGGTAAGAGTGTCTTCCACCATAGAAGAGCACTCCCCTTCAGCTGAAATATCGCCATGCAGACTTTCATGTTGGAGGTGTAGTTGCGAAGTGCAAAGCACATCACCATGTTCTCCAACCATGCCTTGGTGGTTGCACCGTCCGTGGCATCCAAGAACTTGGGAAAGTTGACCTTCTCGAGTTCTCTGTGAACGCTACCAGTACTGAATGGGGCACGTTGTGGACCCTCATGGGGTACATGCGCCCTGGCCTCATAACTATCTAGATGGTTAATCAAGGCCTATGAAATCCTCTGAAAGGACCTCATCAACCCAACCACATCCCCCACAACAATCTTCTCTTGTCCAATGACTTGTTCTTCTCCTTTGGGGTTAGACCCCTCTGGCATGGATGCTACTGGAGGCATTGCGCCTCCTCCCCTAGCACCATGTCGTCTGCCTCTGCGACATCCTCTAACCATGATTACCTACAGGGACACAATTCAATTTAATTAGTGATAAATTATTAATCAAGTGTTTAATACAATGGAAGGTGTAATGATCCCAAGTCGTTGGGTTGAACCTGGCTTTGATACCATATGTAATGTCCCCTCCGTTACAACTAGGAAAGTGAAACATAAAAGGTATTTTTTTTTTGCATTAGGAAATTAACGTCAGCAATATAAATCATAGCAACAAAAAAATCAATGACATCATAAGTAAAAACATTACCAGCTACTGTTCATTGAAATCAATAACGACACATTCAACGCATCAACAAAAAAAATAACGACACACAAACATAAATAGCGTCACCTCTTAGCACATCACAATCAACTTGAAACAATTTATAAACAATGATCAACCAGATAATGAATATTAAAATGACTACCCTCCCAACCTACCCTGCACGCTTAGGACCTCCAAGGCACATAAGCAACGCTCAAGCCCAGAATCCAATTGATTTTGACCATTTAAGGTCTTAGGGTTAGAGATTGTTCTGAGGAACAAGGAGGTGTCTACATCCCACTAACACAATCAAGTCCAAAAGCCAACTAGCTAAATCAACAACATCACCGATAATCAATGGCGCAATAATATTCTAATTACAACCAGTCGTAAATTGCATTAAGTTCATGGTGCAAGACAATCTACCTTATGTTAAAATGATGCGTGAGAATATAAATGCTCAATCAATCATACAACAACATTGTTTTAAAGCGCAAGTGAAATCAACTTTAATCATAGGGTGCAAGAGATTATAATTGCTTAATCAATTATATAACAACAATATTTTAATGGCACACATGATCTCCTATCAACTTCATCATTTTTAGGCCACAAGATATGTAAGCAAAAAGATACCTCAAAAAGATAAAAATTCAAGAGAGCAGTTCACTATACGTAGCATAACTACACATCTCCATACTTATCCCAAAAAACAAATAAACTCCTTCTCTACACGAGATTGTTCATCCTAAACAATTTTCAATTGGGTGCCTAACAATTGTCTAAATCTTAGTTAATTTCAACTCCCTAATCCCACATGTGAACATATAACCTAATAATAGTGGGTTGCAAAATAACACTTCGGTGATGTCTCCTTAGAACTTAAAATTTAATCTTACACAAGCCCACCAACATCCTTAGCTCGGATTTGAATTGCATAGATTTTTCTTTTACTTTAAAATTTTAAAAACACCATGGATAATTAACTAGAAAATTAATAAAAATGCTCTAGAAACACTACCATGTAACTCTATACTTCTATTGTGAAATTGGGATTCCAAGAGATTATAATAACACAGGTCAGATTTCTCAAGACATATTCTTAACTCTACAATTTATAACATCTGTCATCTTCAATTTAAAATAAAAAAACCATCAGTGACATTCATTGAATTACCATTAGTACACTAGCGCCCACTAAAACAATCTAAAGTCCAAAGGTGATTTAGCCAGAGAGGGAGCGTGCATCAGTGGAGCGAACGACGATGTCGGGGTAGAAAATACAGGAATTTCTCCCAAAGGGAAGGGAACATTTAATCGCTGCAAGAACAAATCTTCCGAAAGCAGAATCACCACAGGAAATCTGCTGGGGAGACGCAACTAGAAGGTTGGAAGAAAAATGCAGGGTATAAACATAAATCGTTGAGTAAATTAAATGAAAAAGTTGGCCGATCCACAGCTTTGGCCAAAGTTTGACAGACACACCTTCTGCATCCTAGAGCGTAGTTTTTTCCAGAACGATAATGAAATGCGTAGCAGAAAATTCCAGTCTCAAACTTTAATGTGTAGCAGAAAATTCCAGAACGGTAATGAAATGAAGAATATAATCACCTTTTAAATTATAGGGACCATGTAACATTTGGCAGCTCCTATATAATTTATTGTTGATTCTGTGCCGGAATCTCCCGACAGCAAGCCACGAATACTAACAAGATCACATCATGGATTCCAACGACTTTACAAACTAGCATTTAAAATTTTATAAGCGACAAGGAGAATACCGTTACCAACGAAGATAGGCTTGATGACGATCCTTCGCGACGGGTGTTGTTTTCCTTCGTCCACTTGCTAATCATGAATACTTCACTGGTATCTCCCAGTCAACAACAGGGGTACTCTTCTTCCCCTTATCTCCCGAGTCGCAAAGAGGCCACTCACAACCATAACCAGAATACTCTAGCTCCCAACTCGCCTCCCAAGGTAGAGCTACCACTCTCTTTCTCGAGTTGGGTATCCCAACTCTCACAAGTAAAATTAGTGAGAATTTCTCCAGCATAACCTTACTCATATCAGTCATAATTCATTCCTCCTCTCAGCCATTTCTTTTATATAAGTTTTCTTAGTGACCACTTTCCATTTGCACATTTAATTCATTTTTTTAATTAATTAGGAATTACTGCCCCCATACACTTGTCACATGTTCCCTTAGTTGCACCAATAAATCCGTCATTTAATTTAATTAAATGTAATTCCCCTCACCTATCCTAAAAGCGCTCCTAAAATCACTCATAGTGTCTCTTTATCCCCTTATTTCAGCTTTAATGACTGACGCCTTTCTAAAACTGAGTTTTGTTTAATTTAAGAAAGTTCTTTACTTAGACTAGACTTAGATACCTTTCTATGCTTACACATCTTTATGCTTTATTCCTTTCTCAAATTAAATTCTAATTTAGTATTTACTTGCACAAGGTGTATTAAATCACTTCTTTAGATTTGTTTTATTTCATCCCCTCATCATTTTAATTTAAAATTTTTGTTTTTTTTTAGTCTTCTCACTCACTTAGACTTAGGCTTAGTTAAATCTTTATTTGAAAATGCCTAGACCCTTGGGGATTATGATTAAAAAAATCATTCTTTAGTTAATTAATTAATCAATTAATTAATGCGACATGTGCTCAAGATTTTACCAAGTTTAACATTCGCTCAAATTTTTCTAGGCCATCTAGATTCTTTGACTTTTTTTTTTTTTTTTTTCTTAATTATGCGACGTGCCCTTCAAGATGCAGTTAGTGCTCCAAGGGTGCCACTCTTCTTTGATTCAATTTTTTAATTTCGCGACATGTCCTTCAAGACCCACTCTGTGCTCCAACGGTGACACTCACCCTTAAATGGTTTTAGCAGTTGTCCAACTCTTGGAGTCAATACTCCATTCAGGAGACCTTGTGAGAGACTAAGGGCTTCTAAGGAATAAGGACCCTGCCTTATTGCATGACCCTTAAAATCTTTGTAAGCAATTGTCTTAGTCTGCCCTCATGACATCATGGATCTCTCGAACTGGGTAATCATTAACCTACAATTCGAGCCACGACGAGAGTGCTAGTAGGATGTGATAGGGTTGTTGCCACACCTCTCCCTCAATATCCGGTTGTTGTGCATGGCTCCTTTACTCCTTATGTGAGTCTGATTAGCAAGCAATCGTCAACTTGCATCCATCAACGAAACATTGTCAATGATCCATAAACAACATCATAATATACCCGATCATATGTCACATATGCATAAATAAAATACCCAAACCAATACAATCCACTCCCTGACTCGATCTAGAGTCCAAGGAGGTCTATTGATGCCATCGACATCCTCAATCTGTCAAGTGTCCTGCACACTCAGGGGAAACTCAGAAATAGCCTCTGTCAATACATAGATATCAAATAACATAACATCATAATCCATCAACATCATCATAAGAATCCATAAACGAACAAACAACCATATACTAAAACCGGATCACTTGCACGCAAGTGTCCTCAAAGAATAAGTCAATAACATGTGCTCGCAAGAGTGGGATGTTACACCAAGAATATCCCCAAGTTGAACATTAAACTTACAGGGCCAAAGAGAAAGGCTCTTATATACGCAGAACAAAAATAATCAGAAATTTTATGGGGACTTAGCCTTTTACAAAAGATTTGGATCCATGGATTTAAAGTCAATGGGTTCCTCATATGCAAGATAAAATCCAAATAAATTGTTGGAATGATAAAGACCTAATCTTGTGTAGCTACATGATTGGTTTATGGGATCTAGTGAATGGTATATAAACTAATGGTCCTTAGATTTTAATCTAGAACAAGAGACCTCATCTGCAGTCCTAGTTTGGGTAAGATTGCTCCATCTTCCCCTCAACCTCTAGGACACAAAACTTTTTGAGGAAAGAGGCAACCAAATTGGGAGGTATGTGGACAAATCAAAGCCAAATGTAGTAATGCTCTCATGCACTAATATTTGCATATAAGTATTAAACCTTACATTGGATAATTAATCTGTATATAGTGATTGGATAATAAACAACACTCATTCAAATGTAATTTCTACATAAATATCAACATTTTAGTAAAAAAACATTCAAAGCATCCTCCCCCTCTAGCCTTAAAACCAAAGGAAGGGTTTCAAAGTGTCTCAAAGCTCTCAAATCAAAGGAAAAGACAAGTCATTTCTTGCCTCAAAAATGAGGCAAGAGCATATCCAAATCAAAACAATGTCACAACCCTTTAGAATTTTCAAGAGGAGAAAGTACCCATTCCAACTCCCAAGAAGTAGATGTAAGTCCCAACAAAAGCAAAACCTCTCCTAGGAAGGGGCAAAGAAAAAGTTAGATACAAAGCTAGTGGAAGATTTAATGAATTTAAGCATTTCCATAGCATGAAAGGAAGCATTGATCTTGGAACCATTCAATGTTAATGAATATCCTAGAACCATTCAAGAATTCAACCTAGCATCATATATTCCGAGAGAGACCTCATAGCAAAGCAACCCATAGAATATATACTCGATAAAAGCTTTTGCAAAATAAAGATCTATGGAGAACTGGAGGCATACCATCCAAGAAGCGGAACCAAAGCTATGAAGAATGATGAACTCATATGAGTTAATCAAATACACTATAGGATGTCCTCCAAATTTGGAAACATTAGTTGAATCTACGACTTTGTAATGAGAGGTCAAAAATTCCAACAACACTTAAAAAAATGCAAGAAATAGTGCATTAGGAAAAATGTAATCGTTAAAACCTTCCCCATCTAATACTCAAGACCTATTATATTTTCTTTTAATACAAAATATTATTAACTTTGAATTAATTCAAATATCCATTTAAATTCAAAAGATAAATATTTTTATCAAAATTCAATTTATAAAATCATGAACCTTCAATAATGAAAACAATACCTGTTTAAGATCAAAGGAAGAAGCAATGATATGGAAGGTTAGTGCCCTTGAAAAAGTGCCAAAGGCTTTGGACTACAATTGAAGAGGATATTAAAATTGAATTACCATTCATGGCTTTGATTTTTTTCATTTAATAATGAAAAGTTAAATGTATAATTTTGTTGGATACTCGTTAACTTAAATGTTAAAATTATTTATCTTTTTTTTATATATATAATTTATTAAATTTTAATTAAAATATTTATAAATAATAAATATAAATAATAATAATAATAATAATAATAATAATAATAATAATAATAATTTTAATTTTAACTTTAATTTTAATTTTAATTTGTTTCATTATAGTTAGATAAAATGAAATAACATTATTATTATAAAATCCACACTTCCTCCCCCTCTTAATTACACTACCCATGTCAATCTTTACATTACCCTATTGGTTTCTATTATGGATCATATTTATAAATATTTTCTTAATTACACTACCCATGTCAATCTTTACATTACCCTATTGGTTTCTATTATGGATCATATTTATAAATATTTTAGGTTGGATCTTTACCTTTTCCCATTGGACTTTATTTATGGAACATTACTTCTTTCTTTTACACGATGGGTGTGGTTTAGGTTAGCCTACACAATTTTATTTTATTTTTTATTTTTTATTATTATATGTGGAAGTTATTT
>JASDQU010681670.1:26154-42546 GCA_032191745.1 Picea mariana | reverse complement strand
ATTGCTAAGATAAGAGCAAGTTCTCATGAGCTCCATAGTGAAACTGGGCGTTGGTCAATTCCTAAAACACCATGCGATAAAAGAGTGTGTCACCTTTGTCACACTAAGAAGGTTGAAGATGAAAAGCACTTTCTCTTAGATTGTCCAGCCTATACCCATATTAGATCTCAACACTACCAACCTTCCTAACCTCTTAACTCAACAAAAGTATAGTGATCTTGGAAAGCTTCTCTTAATGCTTCTTTGCTCGAATTACTTGGACATTCCCATTAGCTAACTTAAAGATAACTTAGAAATATACTAATAATGTTTATATAAAAATAAAATACGTGACTAATGTTTATATAAAAATTAAAAAAAAGTGTGAAACACAACACATAAAAGAAACGTTGGGCGAGGTTTATGGTCGGTCATTACGACTGGGCATGTGGGATATGCGGCAGACTGGACATGTATTCCCGTATCGCAGCCATGTGGAAATGCAAATTGTATGGTAGATGTGCCCGCAATGCATTTGAGACGCATCCTCCTCGTGGCCCAATTTATAATCGAACTGGCAAATTGGGCAACTTGAAGTGATACTATTCTTATCATTTATGTGTTCCTCTGAAATGGTTATGCTACGCAAGTGATCCACACCTGCGGCACCGCCTCGGGGCTCCAACTGATTCACATAGGTGCGGCTCTGCATCTGAGTTTCATAATACGTCGTGATACGTCCGGCTCTGAGTTGGATTTCCAACTGCAGCCCATGAAACGGCACCGCAACTGTGGCTCTGTCTCGCAGCTCCTCCTCAGCGGCAGGTGCGGCTCTACCTTGGAACTCGAACTGCTCCACATCCGGCACCATAGGTGCGGGTCTGTCTCATCGAGTCTTCTTGTGAGGGACATGGCAAGTGGAGTTCATGAAGAAAAGAGAAAGAGAAAGCATTTGTAGTAGTAAGGGCATGTTTAATATGGGGCGAGGTTGAGTCGAGTTGAGGAGGATCGAAATAAAAAACAATCATGAAATAACGTTTTAATTGATGAAGAAGGTGTCGAAGATATCGATTATGTGTGATGCTGAAGTGGCCTTGATTGTCTGCTCCAACAAAGGAAAACTCTATGAGTTCTCCAGAACCTCCTTACTTATACCCTTTCTCCTGATCTTCATTGTCTGCTCCAACAAAGGAAAACTCTATGAGTTCTCCAGAACCTCCTTACTTATACCCTTTCTCCTGATCTTCAACATTTACAAACAAGCATTGTCATTGGAAATCATCACATAAAAATACATGGATGGTTTTAATCATGATACAAGCTAGTAAGACAACAAATTTAGTCCAATCAAGATATTCAGACGAACATCGTCAACAGGGGCTGCAGTAGAGAAGGGAAACCTCACAATTCTTGTGCAGCCATAGGTATGCTTATGGCACCCGATCAATCTTGACGAGTGAGGTTGAGTGTCTGCGACCGACTAGTAAGTTGTTCTACTTGAGAAATGATGGCCCCTTGATATGGACGTGCTGCTATGTCGGTATGAATCCTGGGCATTAATGGATATGTGATAATTAAGGACGAGGTGGATAAAACGAATGGTTCCCCAGGTCATTGTCATGGAATCTCAAATCAAGTATGGGTTATTTTGATGTCAACGGGATCAAAATAAGGTTATACTAGCAATGCATCTAATCTTTTAACTCTATCAACAGAACAAACAATGGAATGAGCAAAAGAGAAACCTTTAACAAGAAGGATAACAAAAGGATTGGCTCATCATGTTGTTGGGGGTAAATTAAAACGACAAGATAATTGTAATGTTCCCAAGTTGTTTCTTTCTTGGAAACTCGGTGTTTTTTCTGGTTATTTATTTGTTTTGCAGATCTACCTTTCATATGTACGCTATAAGGGTTTGGTGAAGTTTTATGGTGTGTAAATGATAAAAGTATGACAACAGTTCACATCTAATAGAAAACTACAAGAGATATAACATAATGGAAGAGCAACAACTTCATATCTGACTTTTATTTAGATAATAAGAAGATTTTGATACAATAGATCTGCAGATCTGGATATATACAAAAAGAATAACCAAGGTCGAATGAATGCTACTCCAACAAGATCAAAGACTGAAGAGAATAGCCTCCAAAGGCATCACAAATTCATGAATAAATGGACAAGATCGATTTGTTTCCCTTCAATTGTTGGATCTCCTCTCTTTGGTTGAGTTGCCCACTTTCCTGTAGGTTGTAGCTCACCAATATTTCGGCCCAACTCCTATAGGCCTCCAAACCACTCCAAAATTATAGAATAGTAGATCAGGGGAAGATAAACCCCTTGGTTGAGTCTCTTGGTGATTGGAGGTGTTTTGATGCCTCAAATGAATGGATCATCTTTCTGCAGTGCACCCTCCTCCTCTAGAACTNAATAGGCCTCCAAACCACTCCAAAATTATAGAATAGTAGATCAGGGGAAGATAAACCCCTTGGTTGAGTCTCTTGGTGATTGGAGGTGTTTTGATGCCTCAAATGAATGGATCATCTTTCTGCAGTGCACCCTCCTCCTCTAGAACTCATGTCAAGCTCCCAATAAAAGATATGTCAAATAAATATTCTCCAAAATAGGCTAGGAAAGGATCCCTAGGACCAACAACCAAATCCCAATAGGTTTTACCCTCCAAAACCTCCTCCTCTCTTCAAATCGAACAAATATTTCTCAACAAGTACGCCTTTTGCTGGAAAACCCTACTAGTGCGCATTATCCTCTTCCTTCCCTATAGAACCAAAATGTAGTTGAATAGAATGGTGAGGGAGGGATCTTCCACCTCTATGACCAAGCTTGGACTAGGAAAGGTGGAATCTTTCACCATCGAGATGTTCTCTAGGGTTTGTTCTCCAAAAACACTCAAAATGTTCTTAGATCAAGAGATCAAGATGAAAAAGTGAAAATAACAAGAATTGGGAGTGAGGCGCCCTCCTTTTTCCTTTATACCTTTGATCTAATTCTCAATTGAGTTAATTGACCACCTTCTAAGGTTATCTCATTTATTTTCTTCATGTGGCATTTTTCCACTTATTTCACCTTTTTCCCAAAGTCACTTTTAAATTATAACATTATGCTTAAGTGAACACTTTGGAGCCTCTTAGTCCCCATTTCTCATGAGACTATAGTCTAGTGGGGACATATAAACTACTAAGTCTCTTTAATCCTCTTATGAAGAGGTGAGGGACATTACAGTCTCCCATACTGGGAATTGCTTGCCGATAAGAAATTTTGATCCTGCTTTCTGAAGAACCTATTCATTATCCCACCTATGGGAAAATCCTTCCACTTGATTAAGTATTCCCTGATGCTCCTCTTCCTTAGCCTCTTCTCCCTCATTTCCAACACTGCTTCAGGTATCAATATCAATTTTCCTTCCTCATCCAAGGGAGGTATCTCCTTAATGAGGGTGTTGTGTTGTCCTATGGCTGTTTTTAAACATGACACATGAAGAACATTGTGTATCTTTCTTCTTGGGGGTAGATCAAGCTCATATGCCATGGACCCTACCTTTCTTCTCACCCTATACAACCCAAATAAGTTAGGTTGAAGATTTTATGTGCCATTGATTTTTATAGATGTCTGTCTGTAAGGTTGGAGTCTTAAGTACACAACATCACCAACCTCAAAAGTGCACTTCACCATGTTCTTGTCTGCTTGTATCGTTTGTTGATTTTGTGCCCTGTGAAAGTGATCTTTGAGCTTTTTGAGTATATCTTGGCTCTTTTGGATCAAATCATGTACCATAGGTGTTCTACTGTCCTAGAATACAATCTCTACAAAGGTGAGACGATCATAATTGTATAAGGCCCTGAAAGAATACATACCAATAAACATGTGGTAGGTGGTTTTGTAGAAATAATCACCCAAGTGTAACCACTTAACCCATGCCTTATGTTTCCCTGATACATAATTCTGGAGGTACCCTTCTACCCACTTATTGACTATCTATGTCTAGCCATCAGTTTGTGGATGATAGCTAGTGCTAGAAGTCAAGGTCGTACCTACCAACCTGAATAGCTCCTACCAAAAGGTGCTCATGTACCTGTTGTCCCTATCACTCACAATGGTTTTGGGAAAACCATGTAACTTGAATATCTCTCTGAAGAAAAGTTCTGCAACTTGTGAAGAACTGTAGTCCATGTCAATGGAAAAGAAATGGACAAACTTAGTTAACCTGTCCACTACCACAAAGATGCAATCCTTTCCCTAAACCTTAGGCAACCCTGTGATGAATTCCATAGAGATACTCTCCCATTTATTCTCTGGAATAGGGAGTAGTTGCAATAAACCTGTTGGGTGAGTGTGCTCCTCCTTGTTCTCTTAACAAGTGGAACATTCCATGATATGGAATATTACATCCTCTTCCATGTCTCTCCATGTGAATCTTTCCCTTACATGCCTATATGTCTTGAAAAATCCTTGATGCACAGCCAATGGTGAATCATGGCATGCCTCCAACACTCGCTTTTTAAACTCTGACTCAGGAACCAAGAAAATCTATCCCTTGTAATATATTATGTCATCTATCATACCGAAGTTATCATCATGTACCTTCCCATCCATCAACCCACAAGAAAAATTGTTTTTAGAATACTCCACCAAAAGATGTGCCTTCCAATCAACTGAAATATCTATCATGGCATATACTTAAGGTCTCCTGGATAAAGCATCATCCACCACATTGTTCTTCCCTTTGAAAAATTCAATGTCAAACTCATAAGCATGGATCTTCATAACACATTTTTGTTGCCTCTCATTAAGGTCATTTTGGTCTAGGAAGTACTTGAGGCTGTTGTGATCGGTCGTGACAACAAATTTCATTCCAACCAAATATTATCTGAATTTAACCAAAGCATGCATGATGGCTAACATTTTTTTTTCATAAATAGTGTATAGGATCTCAGGCCCCCTCATTTTTCGACTCTCAAAGGAAATAGGGTGCCTATTCTGCATAAGAACTACTCCAATGCCCTCACCTGAGGCATCACACTCCAATATGAAGGGATGCAAGAAATATGGAAAAGAGAGAACCAGACAAGTAAGCATTACCTTCTTCATTTTATCAAATGTCAGATGTTCCTCTTGGCTCCACCTAAATGCACCTTTTCTGGTCAAATCTATTAATGGTGTGCAAAGTTGAGAGAAACCTTTGACAAAAATCCTATAGTAACTGCAAATGCCAAGGACTCCTTTCAACTCAGTAAGAGTTTTGGGTGTTTTCCAGTCAAGTATGGCTTGTATTTTTTGTTGGTGCACCTGTACCCCTTTCTCTCCAATAATGTGTCCCAAGTAAAGGACTTCAATCATCCCAAATTCACACTTTGACTCCTTAGCGTACAAGAATTGTTCCTCCATAATGCTCAAGATTTGGTCTACATGCTTAAGATGGTCCTCCCAAGTTTTGCTATATATCATCAAGTCATCTAACAAGACTAAGAGAAACTTCCTCAACTACTTGTTAAAGACATGATTCATGCATGATTGGAAGGTGTTTGGTGTATTAGTTATCCCAAAGGGCATAACCAGAAATTTATAATGACCATAATGGCATCTAGAAGTTTCTTTTGGCACATCTTTCTGCCTCATTTTTATTTGATGATAACCAGATCACAAGTCTATTTTAGTGAAGTAGATGGTGCCATGTATCTCATCTAATAGTTCATCTATCCGAGGGATGGGGTACCTGTTCTTAATGGTATTCTTTTTTAAGGCCCTATAGTCAATGCACATGTGCATAGTCCCATCTTTCTTCTTTAATAAAACCACCAAAGATGCGAAAGGACTAGAGCTTGGCCTAATATGACCCATGTCAAACAATTCTTTAATAGCCTTTTCAATTTCGTTCTTATAATTGCGCCTTCCTCCAACTCTATAATATGCTCAAACCCCATATATGGTGGTGGTCCTAGTGGAATAGGTTCAAAAACCTTGTTGTTACTGTCAATGATTCTTTGTATGTTATGAGAGTAATGAGGATGCCCCTCCTTATCCACATGAACTGATATCAAACATTATGATGCATATACAATGTCCTATGTCCTGAAGATAGCCTCCATGTGCTTTGTTGTAACCACTCTACTCACATTACCTGTCATTCCCATCAAGTTGACCCTATTTCCATTCTCCCCATTGAATGGCATCTCCATAGTTTTGTAGTTTGTGGTGATGGGCCCCAAAGTACTAAGCCGTTGTGTTAGGTAACTCCATCACATAAAATTCTTGTGTTAATTCATATCTACTCAATGTTAGGCTCAAAACTGGAATGTACCTGTCACAAGGCATAGTATTTTCCCCTGCTACCTCCACATGAAATCCTTCAAACTCTACTATAGGAATGTGCCTCCTTTTCACTAAGGACGAATCAATGAAATTCTGTGAAGCTCATCCATCTATAAGGACATAAACCTTCTGACCTTGAAGCACTCCCCCCATTCTGAAAGTACTGTATTTGGGGAATCCACTGATGGATGAAATGGTGATTTTCTTCTCTCATGTTGGCCCCAAATATGTTTCCTCTCCCTCTCCACCTTGCAAATTGCCACTTCTAGGCTAATTTTCTTCCATATTTTGTATGTCTCCCATCTCCTCTTTTTCCTCATCATCTGAAATCACCTCTGTGTAATGAACCTTTCCCTTTCCCATGCATTTTTGTCCTGGTTTCGAAGGTTCCTTACATGTGAAGCATAGTTGCTTCCTCCTCAATTCTCTCTTAGTAGTAGCATCATCCATCTTCCCCTTGCCTCTATCCATTCCCATTTGATCATTTTCCCCTTGATTTATTTGACGTCTTGGAGTGAATTTGGATTTAGTTGTTGATCCCATCAAATCCCTTGTCCACCATATGGCATTCTGTAAGTTGGGCAGCTTATACTCCTTAACCCAAACATGTAAGGGTTCCAACAACCCTTCAGTGAAAATCATCAACAATCTAGTTGGTGAGATATCAGGTACCATTATGATTATCCTATGGAACTCCTCAATATAACTCTTTGGTGACCCTATTTGCTTGAGTTGTGTGAGCTCCCTGAAGTGAATCTCAAAATATCCCTGATCAAACCTGTCAATAAGCCTCTGGGTGAACTTTGGATAATATGTAATATAGTTGTGTCCCAAGGTGTTCATTTCATGATACCACTAGTCATGTTCTTTTCCCTCCTAATAGATCGTGGCAAATTTTATAGCATCCAGTTCCCTCCTGGGGTTAAGCTGCAAATAAGCATCCAAGTCTGCACAGTAGATATAGTTGACCCATCAAAGGTCGGTACCTCCATATTCCCTGCCCTGTGATCCAACTCATTATTTATCCTCTGATAGTTTCTAGGCCTACTCCTATATTTGATGCCACAATATTGATCCAATGTAGCCTGTCTCTTGAATCCTACACTCAAAGTTGCATACTCCCTAGCATACTCCTCAAAGTTGTCTTCAACTTCTAGAAAGAATTTGTCATGTTGTTGAGCTTCTAGGAAAGCTAGAATGTAAGGTCTAGGAGTATCTATATTGTGTGTTGGGACTCTGGAAGGTCCTCCAAAGATCTTTCCTTTTGTATGGTAGTGAGGATCCTACTCATGGTGATGTCTAGTTCCCCCTTGAGAACCACTAGCTTCCATGTTCACATTATTGTTTGGGCCATCACCACCATGGTTCATCTGCATAAGGAGAAGCATAATCTTCTCCTAGCTAGCATTCAACCTCTCCAAGCTCTCTCTCATATCAACTTGTCCCCTGCACATTGTATTATGGGTCTCCTATAAATGGTGTTAAAGGGTGAATTGTGTGTTGTCTATGGAGCTCTTCAACTCCTTTGTTATACGTGCTAAAACTTGTGTCTTATTGTCATCACCTAATCCTTCCATTTATGCCTTTGGTTCCCCTGTCTATCTCCCATGCCTTCCCATATAGATACAACTAAACTTTTTCATGCGCAAATCCCCACACGATGGGAGGATTTAACGCTATGATACCACTACAATGTTCCCAGGTTGTTTCTTTCTTGGAAACTTAGGTCTTTCATTGATTTTGTTGTTGGTTGTTTATTTTTTTTGCAGATCTACCTTCCAGGTGTGCGCTAGAAGGGTTTGGTGAATTTTTATGGTAAGTAAATGATAAACGTATGACAACATTCACATCCAATAGAAAAATACAAGAGATATAACACAATGTAAGAGCAACAAATTCAGATCTAACCTTTATTTAGATAATAAGAAGATCATGATACAACAAATCTGCAAATCTAGATAAATACAAGAAGAATAACCAAGATGGAATGAATGCTACTCCAACAAGCTCAAATACTAAAGCTAATAGCCTCCAAAGGCATCACAAACTCATGAAAAAAGGGACAATATCAATGTATTTCCCTTCAATAGTTGGATCTCCTCTCCATGACTGAGTTGTGCACTTTCATGTAG
This sequence comes from Picea mariana, assembly GCA_032191745.1. NCBI lineage: Eukaryota > Viridiplantae > Streptophyta > Pinopsida > Pinales > Pinaceae > Picea > Picea mariana. The sequence continues at coordinate 34,108 of JASDQU010681670.1, read as the reverse complement.
GTTGTAGCTCACCAATATCTTGGCCCTCCTCCTCTAGGCATCCAAACCACTCCAAAATCACTAGAATAGTAGATCAGGGGAATATAAACCCCTTGGCCGAGTCTCTTAGTGATTGGAGGTATTTTGATGCCTCAAATGAATGGATCCTCTTTCTGTAGTGTGCCCTCCTCCTGTAGAACTTGTTCCAAGCTCCAAATAAAATATCTGTCAAAGAAACCTCCTCCAAAATAGGCTAGGAAAGGCGCTCTAGGCCCAACAACCAAATCACAATAGGTTTTACCCTCCAAAACTTCCTCCTCTCTCCAAATCAAATAGATACTCCTCAAAACATGTGCCCTCCTACTGGAAAACCCCCACTAGTGTGTTGTACTATGCTGTCATTCATGTCAATGGATTGATGTCAAAGGGTTGATGTCAAGTATTTTCATAGTGATGTGTTTGTATCATTGATATATTGATTATTGGTTATATGATCATTGATGTAATTGTTGTCAAAGGGTTGATGTCAAGTATTTTCATAGTGATGTGTTTGTATCATTGATATATTGATTATTGGTTATATGGTCATTGATGTAATTGTTGTCAAAGGGTTGATCTCAAGTGGTGTCATAATGATGTGTTGATAATAAATGGATTTGTATCATTGATGTCATGTCATCGTTGATAGGAAGAACCTAATAGATAAACTCCAAAGTGGTCCCCTTATGGTGAAATCCCTCATGGGAAAATGCTCTTGGATAAAGTTCTGAAATTGGTCCCCTTATGGTGAAATCCCTCATGGGAAGACTCTTTGTGAATTCCAAATGGTTAGGTGGTTGAGTATCCCAATAGTGTGGTTAGGTAACCCAAGTTTTGTTGATGAATAATGCAATGAAGATCAGTGAATTTGTAGGAGAAACTATTCCAGATGGATAGTATATGTCATGCCATTTCCATTGATACGTGGAACATCAGATAACTCCTCAAGGTTAGAGATTTATGGACATGTGAAGTTGGATAACCCTCATAAGTTATCTAGAAGCCCCTAAAAGGTAAAAAAGAAGTTAATTATTCTAGAAAGTCTTCAAGAAGATTCCTAGTCAATGTGGTTGCAAGGACAAATTAATTAAATAATAAAGTTGACAAAGTGGATAAGTGGACAAAGTGGCTAAGTGGACAAAGTTGATTAAGTGGACAAAGTGGTTAAGTGGACAAAGTGGCTAATTGGAAAAAGTTGGTTAAGTGGACAAAGTGGCTAAGTGGACAAAGTGGTTAAGTGGATACTTCTAGAGGAAGCTACTTGGAGAGTATAAATAAGAGAGCAAGGGTCTCCCATTAGTACCCATTGAGCATATTGAATATCTACAAGTTACTAAGGTAACCAAATGATATCTATGGCAAATTTCAGAGGGAAGGTGAAGTAAAGAAGACCAAAATTCAATGGAGGATAAAGTCTTTTGATGATGCTTTCTAAGGTATATTATTTACAGGGCATCTCACCATTTTCACAATAAAAAAATTTCTAGAATGATTCAGATATAAAAATATGGAGACTGTTGATAAAATATATCCAATTAACTATGATAAAAATTTCATCTTGTGGGTCATTGTAGTTTGGGAGTTACACTCTGTGGAAGATAGGGTTTGTGGCTAGTCCTGAAACTAGCCTAAAATAGGTGGTCCGGGTAAAAATGTAATAACGTCTTCATAACAGATCCAAATTCAGTGTGACCAAATGAATTGGTTACATTACCATATGTAGTAGGTTTTGTATCATTTTCAGATCCATAGAACAAATATTCCACGCGTTTCATGCTCTACAACTTCGCTCTGTAGAATAATCCAGAATTCAGCAAGGTCTGCAATTTTTACTATAACACCTTTTCTAGGAGGTTCCAAGAAGTGAAACCTAGCGGAATTATAGAAAAGACAATGAATAACATTATGTACCATTTTTAGACCTTTATTCATTACAGGTATAGAGTTATGATTGTTGCAAGTTAGGGTTTTTCACTAATCCAAAACTAGTCATGTGAGACTAAAGTAAAGCTTGATGAAAATGTGAGTCTGTTATTGTTGAAGTTAAGGAAGGCCTATAGGATGTGATCACATACACCAAGTATGTTACAGAGTTACATGTATGTTTATATTCATGTTTTTATGATTACATTTGGTCATGACATAGTACATGCTTGAGGCTACATATCAATGAGGTTTGACACATAGTCTTGTGTAAGGGTTTATTGAGAGTATGGTGTATTGCTAGAGGCATCTTGTTGGTTAATTTGGTGATATTGTGCATATGGTTGAGAGTTGACTTGATGATTAATATTTGTGAGTAGATCAGATTTGGATTATGAGATTGATGAGACATGTTGAGGTGACATGTTGTTGTGACAGGTTGTGGTGTGCATAGTTGATTCACTTGTCTTGGTATAGACTGTTGGTACAGTTTGACAGATTGTTTTCTATATACAAGGTGGGTCTTCTACTTAAATATTGGATTCCTCTTCTCTATTGGTGTTTAGATATGCAAACTGGGTATTGCATTGATATTTGGTGCTCTATTTGAGTTGGTTCTCATTTCAGTTGGTGTTGATAAACCACAAGGATTGTAGTCTGTAATACAAAAGAAATTTATACATATATCTGGTGTTCATTGTGTTCTTTATTGTGATGGTGAATAGTTATTTATTGTTAATATATGTCATTGAGATATGTTTACATGAAAGCAGCTAAGTGTGAATAGAAGTAATGAGTAATGATGTTGTGAATGGTGATGGCTAACTAATTTTTTGTAAGAAGTTCTAAAAAGAGCCTCACATTGATTCACCCCCCCTCAGTGTGATCGGTGTGTCCAACAATTGGTGTTAGAGAAGGCCTTCACTATAAGAATTACAAGATTGAAGGAGATCCATGGACACATACATAGAAGAAGGTTGTGTAGAATCAACTAACAATTATCTTATAGATGAAGAGGAAGATTCATTGAAGCTCAAAAATAAAATTTTAGATTTCTTTGAAGCAAAAGATGTTTTCAACCCTGATTTTGATCTTGATGAATACATTAAGGAATCCCTAGAAAATTACCAAAGGCATACCATGGAACTAATTCAAATACTCATGAAACCAGAAGAATAGATCAAGAAACTAAAGACTCAAGTAAATGAAAAAGAAGAAGCATGCCATAAGTTGGAAGAAGAAGTTGTTGATCTCAGAAGGAAAGAAGAGAAGTAAAAAAGGTTCATGAACAACTCAACAATCTTGGATGAAATCTTGGATTGTCAAATATTAACTAATGATAAATATGGTCTTGGATAAAACAAGGAAGCAACACACTATGAAGATATCACTTCTAAAAAGCATTAGGTAAGTCATTCATTCTCAAAAAGTGGAAGCAAAGATGCAAGTAAATCACCTACACAAATCAAGGAAACCTTCATATGAACAGATCAAAGAAGACATCAAGAAGTCATATTTACACCCCAAAGCAAATTCAGAAGAGAGACACCTTCAAGGTGGACACCAAAGAAAAGGTATGGAAAAAAATTTCATGGTCATTGCTTCTCATGTAATGAATATGGTCACACAGCTTTCAATTATAGACATTATGTAAGGAGAGATGTTGGAATACACCATAACATCCTAAGATGTTGGATATGTAATCAAGTGGGACACATTGTTGCTCATTGTCACACCATGAGATGTTACAGTTGCAGTGGGTTTGGCCACAAAGCTCAGGATTGCTATAATTCAAGAAGACAACCAATGAGGAGTGCTTAATATATCATGGAAAGAAGAGAACATGTAACTTGGAAGGAAGACAATGTTGAAAGGATGGAAGCTCAGAGTACAAGTACATAGAAATCAGGACACTCTCAGAAGTGGATGAAGAAGATTGAATAGCCAAACATGAATGAAGGAATAAAGAATCAAGAAAACTTCACTCTTTCTAAAGCATATGTGGGCTCCTTTGGGATAACTCGCGTACATACGTGAGGTGAACTATAGAAATTTCATGTACATACATGAGTTATCTGTGGAATAGGCTGCGTACATGTGGAAAAATCCTCAAGAAGAGGAGTGTGCAGATGAATTGCAGCATGGTTTGATGGTATAACTCTATTTTGTAGGGTCTGACATCGTTTGTTGCAGGTTTTCATGATTATATACTTTCTTTGGTACATGATGTATGGGATGATATAGTTGAGATGCTTGGCTGATATATTGATGGTTGATATACATGGTTGTGGCACTTGGTTCATGGTAGAGGCATATCATGAGTGATATGATACTTGTTTGAGGTACATGGTTGGCATGTTGGTAGAGGCATATGGTTGGTACACAGTTGGCACATGTTCTTGGAATATGGTTGATACACTCCATTAATGATATCTTATTCTATATTGTATGGTATTGATGTACCTGGTTGATGTACATGGGCTTTCTACATGTTTGGCACACAATATGGCACATGATGTACATGGTTGATGTTTTGTTAATGATTCTCTATTCATTGTTGACATATATTTTCCTACATGATGTATGGTATGGCATGAGTTTGATGCATGGATAGGTCCAAGCATCATCATAGGAAGAGCAGAACATTCTTGAGTAGTTGATATATGTTCCAGTTGAGAAATATCATTTGCAGCAGAAGAATATTGCAATGGTAGCCTATTGTTCATCTTGCAGAGAAGATGGGGGGGGGGCATACCTACAAGTGGAGTTATTCTTCTTCCCATGATTGGTTGCAGCAACATGATTCCAGGAGGAGAAATGACCAACATCTATGCCATCAGCATTGCATCATAGTGCTATCCCTTTTCCAAAAGGGGAGATTTTATTCATGGGAAGCTCAAAGACATCTAGACAGAGGGAGCATCTCAAAGGAGATTTCAGGCAAGGGGAGCAGCCCCAAGGAGAGAACTACCCTTTTCCATTGATTTCAAAGGGGGAGAGATAGTCACATTGATGTGGCGATATGAACATTGATGAGGAGAAATGATCACAAAGGGAGCATGAACATTGCCATTTCCAAGTGTTTCCATCAATGATTGGTGTTGACATCAATGTTGGTGTTTCCATCAATGCCAAAGGGGGAGATTATTTTACTATGTTGTCATTGATGTCAAAGAATTGATGTCAAAGGGTTGATTTCAAGTATTGTCATAGCGATGTGTTTGTATCATTGATATATTGATTATTGGTTATATGGTCATTGATGTAATTGTTGTCAAAGGGTCGATGTCAAGTGGTGTCATAATGATGATATTAAAAGGAGTTGTATAATTGATGTCATGTCACAATTTATAGGAAGAACCAAATGGATAAACTCCAAAGTGGTCCCCTTATGGTGAAATCCCTCACAGGAAGATGCTTTGTGAATTCCAAATCGTTAGGTGGTTGAGTGATGCAGGAGAATCATTAGAGAGCACATAGATCATGACCACTCAGTGCCTGGGAATAGTTTCAGAATCTCAAAGCTGGCAATCATGACGAATATTTTGAAGCATGCCTGAAATTAGCGCCGGGAAATCTTTTGAATAACGCTTGAATGATAGCGAGTGAAGTGGGGGTTTCCACTCCTGCTCTAGAATGTGACTAAACTAAGATAGCTTTTAGGCTAGGTTTTGGAGTAGAAAAGTAGTCAGGGGGAACCCTAATGACCCTCTGAGATAAATAGAATTTTTGTACGCCCAAATGAGGCTGCTACAAGTTAGTAGGAGACTTCTGAATTTTAGTTGTTGTTTTGATGATAGTTTTAGCCACTTTTACTTTTGAATGAAGATAGCAGAGGAAAATGGACCCAAGGCATGGTGTGGACATTGTTTGCAATTCCTTGTTATGGTGTTTTCATGAATGAATGAATTTATTTATGAGTAGATGGAACTGTGAAGGTTAGTATAAGTTTCAATTGTTTCTCTTCCGTCGAATCGGTGCAAGGTGTGCACACAGAATGCAAGGAGTGTGTTGATGGGATCTGTTTCAGTTCTGAAGCTCAGAAAGGATACCACGAAACTTTCCCTTTGCAAGGAGTGCAATGTGATTGCTGCAAGGCGTTCACAGTCATCCGAAATAAATCAAATCTTGCATAAGAATCAATTGCAAGGTGTGCATCGAACAAAAGGAGAATGCCAGGAGGGCGGGAAGAATTTATTTTCAAGAAATCCTTCGGATCTGAGTTATCAAAAATCCCTAAAATGAAAGGAGTGCGTGAGAAGTCGAAACCTTCATGAAGGCCAAGCTCAGGAGGGATAGCACTTTTCAGAAGTGTAGTCGAGATCCGAAAGACAGACTCGCAGGAGGTTCAAAGGTTAAGACCTTTGAAGACTTAGAAAATATTCTAAGTCAGAAGAAATCAGAATCTCGGGAGGAGGAATGACAGTGGACGTTGGATCATGATGCAAAGGATCCACAATCGTCTGATCAGAACAAAGTGCACGAAATTTAACGCTCCACATGCACAGGAGAGATAACTCATCAAGGTTTGAAACTCGAGATTTCTGAAGCTCGAAGTGCCGGAAATCCGAAGTGAAATCTCAGTCATCCAATCATCCGAATCATACCTAAGTCGTCATATCGTCCGAAGTGAACCTCAGCCATTGGATCGACCAAGTAAATATGAGCCATCAGATATCGTGAGCTCAGGGGGGAGCGAGTTTGGAAATTGAGATTATCGAAGCGCGAAGTGTCAGAGAGTCGAAGCTAATCTGAACCATTAGATCCATAAGGGTACATGTCAGTGGGTCGTCATATCCAGAGGAAGGCAAAGGTGAAGCGTTGAAATACCCGAAACCCGAAGAGTTGAAGAGTCGAGAGCCGTCAATATTTAAATGCAAACTTGTCAGCAGATCATGAGCTCAGGTAAAATTGTAGTGGGGTTTCAGTTTGAGAACTGAGACTACTAAATCCCAAAGACCCAAAGACCCAAAATGAATCTGCGCTGACAGATCTAGAGGAGACGTGGAGTGAATCCGTGGACTCTGGGTAAAGTACCGAAGTGATTCGTATTCGTCGGATCTAAGAGAGATGTGGCATAAATCCATGTACTTCAGGTAAAGACCCAAAGTAATCCTCGATCGTCAGATTAGGAGGACACGCGTCAGTGGATCATAACCTTCGAATAAAATCCATTTGGAAAAGGGTGAATTTTGATATTTGATATCTCAAAAGTCTGAAGACCCGAAGGATATCTCGACCGTTGATCGAGAGAAGGGCCACAGGACCATTGATCCGAGTTGAAAGGTCAAACACCCGAAGTGAAGTAGGGCCATTGATCGTGAGGGAAGGTGTCCATAGATCATCAACTCTAGAAGATTGGAGTATGGAGGAAAACAGAGATTGAGATTTTGAAAACCCAAAGTTCAGAGACCCATAGATATCACAATTGTTTCTTTAAGGGGACAAGTGTCAGCAAATATTTCGCTATGGGAGACTGCCCTGCAAAGGAAACTAAGGTTTGATATTTAAGAATTATGAAGTCCAGAATTCCAAATCAACCACATCCGTCGATCTGGGAGAAGGAGGTCTGAACCGTTGATCCCAAGAAATAGATCTTGGTTGTTCGTTCGAAAGCAAAGTTTTAGAGAAAAGACACATGGATTCTCAGGGTGAATTGAGGGGCGAAAAGAAGTTTGACCTCAAGCCACTCTTGAGTGTGTTCACAATCACGCATAGGCGTGAGGTCATCGCCCAAGGTCACATCTGAGGAGGGGTCGAGAGAAAATGTGCTAACGCCAACTCTGAGATTTCGCAGAACGCGAAAGGGAAGGTCATGGGTATCGTGAAGCCTACGCAGGTAGCTAAGAGGACCTCTGTTTAATACAGAATGAGACCAGCAAGGTTTCAAAGAGTCGTTCGACTCCAAAATCGAAGATCTTGACTGGGAGGTCATGCAACCCTTAGGAGAGAAGGGGGTCTACACCAAGTGGTATCAAAGTCGAAGTTTTTCTTGTAGACAACGGGTAAAGGA
>JASDQU010681670.1:14622-25976 GCA_032191745.1 Picea mariana | reverse complement strand
ACATCAGCGATGCAGAGAGTGAAGAAGTAGAAGTCAAGGAAGCTGCAGGAGAGGACGTTGTCAAAGAATGCTTTCTGAGAACAGTTTTTAGATTGGGAGCTAGAGCCAAGATAGAGGTCCCAATGTATGAAGGCAATTTATATGTTGAGGAGCTGTTGGATTGGATAAGATCAAAAAAAAAAAAAAATTGACTATGAATATTTCGATGAAGAGAAAAGGGTGAAACATGTTATCACCAGGCTAAAAGGATATGCAACACTGTGGTGGGATGAACTGTAGGCTGAGAGGAGAAGCAAATGAAAACAAAAGATAAATAATTGGGACATAATGGTAGCCAAACCGAAGGCTAATTTCATGCCCAAATATTAACAGATCAATCTGTTCATGACTTTGTAGAACCTAAGACAGAAGGGTATGACAGTTAAGGAGTACACAGAGGATTTCTGCAGGATGAACATCATAACTGGACAAAGAGAGAAATTTGAAGAAAAATTTGCCAGGTATATAAATGGCCTGAGATATGAAATCTAGGATGAACTCAACATGATGTCAGTAAGGACAGTGGAGGATGCTTATCAGTTTGCATTGAAGGTAGAGGAGAATTTGGCCAGAAAACAAAGCCAGCGAGGAAGAGGTAAAATCCCAGCCCCAAACAAAGGCAAGGTAGTTACCCATGACAATGCACATAAGTCTAAAGACGAGACTGAGAAACCACATAGTCACTCGGAAAGAGGATGAAGTTCCCAAGGAAGATAGGGTGGTGGAAGAAGTTCTTCTAGAGGAAGAGGAAGAAGTAGAGGAGGAGAAGTAAGATGATATGCCTGTGGAAAGACAGGGAACATGTCTTGGGAATGTCCCGAGAAAAATAAATAAATAGGAGGTGAAGCTCACATTTCATAAGCACAAAGAAGGAATGTTCAAGAATAAGGAGTAGAGGATGGAACATCCATGATATTGAGAAAGGTTCTCTTAAAACCAGAGGCAGAAGTTGAAAAGCCAGTGCAGAGGAATGGTCTCTTCAAGACAGCTTGCAAGACTAAAGACAGAGTATGCAAGGTGATAATTGACAGTGGGAGCACTAATAACTTAGTATCCATAGAGATGGTGGAGAAATTGGAGTTGGAGACAACTGCACATCCGAAGCCATACAAAGTATCATGGTTGCAGAAAGGACACCAGATAATGGTTACTAAACAATGACTGATTGAATTTAAGATAGAAGGATATAGAGATGAAATTCTATGTGATTTAATTCCCATGGATGTATGCCATGTTTTGTTGGGAAGACCATGACAGTTTGACAAGAATGTCATTCATGATGGGAGGAAGAATACATACACCTTAGATAAGAATGGTAGGACACACATGTTGCCTCCAATAGAAGAGAAAAAGGTGAAAGAGGAAGACAACACAAGCATACTTCTCATGAGCGGGAAGGAAATCCTGAAAGAAGTCAAGAAAGAACAGGATATGTAGTTCATTGTGGTGAGGAAAACCAAAGTTATCCGTACAAGTACTTCGATGGATGATTTATTTGAAGAGGTTCAAGAATTATTGGATAATTTAGCTGACATAGTGGTGAATGAGTTGCCTAACTCATTGCCACCCATCAGAAGTATCATCAACCATATTGACTTGATACCAGGAGCAAGTCTGCCAAACAAATTATCATATAGATTGACACCTCGATAGAATGAGGACGTGAATAACCAAGTCCAGGAATTGTTAGATAAGGGTTTGGTCAGAGAGAGCTTGAGCCCATGCGTAGTACTAACTATATTGAGTCCAAAGAAGGATGGAGGATGGAGAATGTGTATAGACTCAAGAACCATTAACAAGATCACCATCAAGTATAGATTTCCTTTACCAAGAATGGATGTTTTAATGAACTGTTTAAGTGGAGAAAATTTATTTTCTAAAATAGATTTGAAACATGGATATCACCAAATTAGAATGAAAGAAGGTGATGAGTGGAAGACAACCTTTAAGATAAATGAAGGTTTGTATGAATGGATTGTTATGCCATTTGGCTTAACAAATGCCCCAAGTACTTTTATGAGGTTGATGAATGAAATACTGAAAGATTTCATTGGTAAGTTTGTGGTTGTATATCTAGATGATATACTGATCTTTAGTAGGACTAAAGAGGAGGATTTGAGACACCTGACACTAGTGATGACGAGACTATAGCAGGAGAAGTTGTTGATAAATCTAAAGAATTCCTCTTTTATGAAGACAAAACTCGTTTACTTAGGTTTTGTGATCTCTTCAAATGAAGTGAAGATGGATCCAGAGAAGGTGAAAGCAATCAAAGAATGGTCGTCACCAAAGAGTATGTTTGAGGTAGGGATATTCCATGGATTAACAAGTTTCTATAAGAAGTTCATCAAAGACTTCAGTGGAATTTGTGCACCAATGATGGATACAGTGAAGAAGAAGCAAAAGTCTTTTAAATGGACAAACGAGGCCGAGAGGAGCTTCAATATACTAAAGGAGAAAATAACAGAACAACCAATTTTGGTCTTGCCAAATTTTGAAAAGACATTTCAGGTGAGATGTGATGCAAGTGGAGTTGCAATTGGAGAAGTTTTGAGTCAAGATAATAGACCTGTTTCCTATTTCAGTGAGAAGATGAATGAGACCAAGAGAAAATACTCCACATATGATAAGGAGTTTTATGCCATAATTCAAGCCTTGAATAAATGGAGACATGACCTTGTCCCACAAGAATTTTTCTTATATAGCAATAACCAGGCTTTACAATTCATAACCAGACAGGAAAAATTGAATCAGAGGCATGCAAAATGGGTTGAGTTTATGCAGAATTTTACTTTTGTCATAAAACATATTGCTAGGAATGCTAACAAAGTTGATGATGCATTAAGCAAGAGATGATTGATTCTGCAGGAATTTTAGGTGAAGACCTTGGAGTTTGAACACCTTAAGGATATGTATTGTGATGATCCAGATTTCAAGGAAGCATACGAAGCATGCGCAAATCCTGTGTTGGGCAACATAAGCCAGTGGACAGAGTATATGATTCAAGAGGGATTGTTGTTCAAAGGCAATCAGTTGTGCATACAAAAATGCTCAATGAGGGATAACCTTTTGAAGGAAAAGCATAGTGGAGGAATGGTTGGACATTTCGTACATGATAAAACATTTGCATAATTGAGCAATTCATACTATTGGCCAGGTATGAGAACAGAAGTGATAAATTTTGTGAACAGATGTAGAATTTTCCAACATGTAAAAGGAAAAAGACAAAACACTGGATTGTATCAACCATTACCAATACCAGAGAGGCCTTGGGATGCAATAAGCGTGGATTTTGTGTTGGGACTGCCAAGAACGCAAAAAGGATTTGATTCCATATTTGTGGTGGTGGATAGATTTTCAAAGATGGCACACTTTATCCCATGCTAGAAGACCAGTGATGCAACACATGTTGAAAATCTATTTTTCAAGGAACTTGTGAGACTTCACGGACTACCCAGAAGAATTGTCTCGGACTACCCAGAAGAATTGTCTCGGACAGGGACACTAAATTTGTTGGTCACTTTTGGAGAGCGCTGTAGAAGAAATTGGGGATAGATTTTTCCTTCATCTCAGCTTATCACCTTTAGACAGATGGGCAGATTGAGGTGGTAAACATAAGTTTGGAAAACTTATTGAGGAGTCGGGTCACTGAGCATCATAATCAGTGGGATCAGTTTCTACCACAAGTAGAATTTGCATACAATGACTCACCAAACATGAGCACTAGAAAGAGCCCATTCCAAAAATTGTATGGAATGTAACCCAGGGGAGTATCTGAGTTGAGAGACTTGGAACAGAGTGAAATCAAGAGCGTTGGAGCAAAATATTTTGTTGCATAAATGTAGAAGCTCCATAGCCAAATCAAAGGACAGTTGTAGAGTTCTAACCAAGAGTACAAGCGCAAAACTGATCAACATCACAGGGAACTTCAATTTGAAGTAGGAGATTAGGTTTTGACACATCTCAAGAAAGAAAGGTTCCCTAGGGGAACATATAACAAGTTAAAAATGAAGAATATAGGACCATGTAAGATCTTGAGGAAGTTTGATGAAAATGCCTATAAGATTGAGCTTTCAGATGATGTGGGCATATCACTCATATTCAATGTTTCAGACCTATATCCTTACTAGAAAGATGACACAGAGGGATCAGAAGATCAAGAGAAGATTCAGTGGGAGAAACAAATTCCTATAACAGAAAAACCACAGATGGAGAAGATCATTAATCAGAGGATTGGCAAAAGGACCAGGAGGAAGACCTATCTTGAATATCTAGTCAAGTGGAAGGGACACCTAATAGAAGATGCCAGTTGGGAAAATGAAGTTGATATACAGAAGCATGGAAATTCGGTGCAGGAGATCATGGACAGGAGTCCATGAATTTTTGTCAAGGGGAGTATGATGCAGGAACATCGTTAGCGAGCACGCAGATCAGGACCATGCAGCACCTCGGAATATTTTTGGAATCTCAACACTGGCAGTCACGGCAAAAATTTTGAAGCATGCATGAACTCAGCGCCGAGAAATATTTTGAATCACGCTTGAATGATCGCGAGTGAAGTGGGGGTTTCCACTCCTGCTATGGAATGTGACTGATCTAAGATAGCCGCTAGGTTAGGTTTTGGAGTAGACAAGTAGTCGGGGGGAACCCTAATGACCCTCTGAGATAAATAGAAGTTTTGTACGCCCAAATGAGGTTGCTGCAAGTTAGTAGGATATTTCTGAATTTCAATTGTTGTTTTGATGATAGTTGTAGCCACTTTTACTTCTTTTTTTTTTTTTTATATACTAGGGGAATCGGTAACTCACGTGACACGGGGTCGATCCCCGTCGGCTACAGCCACTTTTACTTTTGAATGAAGATAACAGAGGAAAATTGACCCAATGCATGGTGTGGACATTGTTTTCAATTCCCTGTTATTTTTTTTTCATGAATGAATGAATTTCATTATGAGTAGATGGAAATGTGAATGTTAGTATAAGTTTCAATTGTTTCTCTTCTGTCGAATTGGTGTAAGGTGTGCACACATAACGCAAGGAGTGCGTTGAAGGGATCTGTTTTGGTTCCGAAGCTCAGAAGGGATAGCATGAAACTTTCTCTTTGCAAGGAGTGCAAAGTGACTGCTGCAAGGCATGCATAGTCGTCCGCAAGAACTCAAAGTTTGCGTAAGAATCAGTTGCAAGGTGTGCATCGAACAAAAGGAGAAAGCCATGATGGTGGGAATAATTTATTTTCAAGAAATCCTTCGGATATGAGCTATCAAAAATCCCTGAAATGCAAGGAGTGCATGGGAATTCGAACCCTTCACGAAGGCCAAGCTCAGGAGGGATAGCACGTTTCAGAAGTGTAGTCGATATCTGAGAGATGGACTCGCAGGAGGTTCAATGGTGAAGACCTTTGAAGACTTAGAAAATATTCTAAGTCGAAAGAAATTAAAAGCTGAGGAGGAGGAGTGACAATGGATGTTGGATCACGGTGCAAAGGATCCACAGTCGTTTGATTAGAACAAAGTGCATAATCTTGAACGCTTCGCATGCATAGGAGATAGAACTCATCAAGGTTTGAGACTCGAGGTTTCTGAAGCCCGAAGTGCCAGAAAGCCGAAGTGAAATCTTAGTCATCCGATCATCTGAAGCAGAACTGAGTTGTCATATCGTCCAAAGTGAACCTCAGGCATCGGATCAACCAAGTGAATTTGAGTCGTCAGATATCATGAGCTCAGGGGAGGGCAAGTTTGGAACTTGATATTTCCAAAGTACGAAGTGTCGGAGAGCCAAAGATAATCTGGACTGTTAGATACAGAAGGGTACATGTCGATGGGTCGTGATATCCAGAGGAAGGTAAAGGTGAAGCATTGAAATACCCGAAGCCCGAAGAGTCGAAGAGCGGAGATCCATCGATCTATAAATGGAAAATTGACAGCAGATCGCGAGCTCCAGGAAAATTGTAATGGGGTTTCAGTTTGAGAACTGAGACTTCCGAATCCCGAAGACCCAACGACCCGAAGTGAATCTGGGCCGACAAATCTAGAGGAGACATGGCGTGAATCCGTGGTCTTCGAGTAAAGTTCTAAAGTGATTCGTAGCCATCGGATCTAAGAGAGATGTGGCATAAATCCATGTACTCTAGGTAAAGACCCGAAGTAATCCTCGATCGTCAGATCAGGAAGACATGCGTCAGTGGATCAAAACCTTCAGATAAAAGTCATTTGGAAAAGGGTGAAGTTTGATATTTGAGATCTCATAAGTCCGAAGACCTGAAGGAGATCTTGACCGTTGATCGAGAGGAGAAACTATTCCAGATGGATAGTATATGTCATGACATTTATAGTGATATATGGAATGTCACATAACTCCTCGTGATTATAGAATTATATCCATGTGAATTTGGAGAACCCTCATGAGTTATCTAGAATCCCCTAGAAGGTCAACAAGAAGTCAATTATTCTAGAAAGTCTTCAAGAAGATTCCTAGTCAATGTGGTTGCAAGGAGTAATTAAATAATAAAGTTGACAAAGTGGTTAAGTGGACAAAGTTGGTTAAGTGGACAAAGTGGTTAAGTGGACAAAGTGGCTAAGTGTACAAAGTGGTTAAGTGGATACTTCTAGAGGAATCTAGTTCGAGAGTATAAATAAGAGAGCAAGGGTCTCCCATTAGTACCCATTGAGCGTATTGAATATCTACAAGTGATTGAGGTAACCAAAGGATATCTAAAGATAATTTAAGAGGGAAGGTTAAGTAAAGATTGCCGAAATTCAAGGGAGGATAAAGTCTTTTGATGATGCTTTCTAAGGTATGTTATTTACAGGTAATCTCACCATTTTCGCAATAATTCTTTTCTAGAATGATTCAGATAGAAAAATATGGAGGTTGTTGAGACAACATATCCAAGTAACTGTGATAAACATTTCATCTTGTGGGTCATTGTATGTTTGGAGTTACACTCTGTGGAAGATAGGGTTTGTGGCTAGTCCCGAAACTAGTCTAAAACAAGTGTTCTAGGTAAAAACATCATAACATATTCAAAACAGATCCAAAATCAGTGAGACCAAATGCATTGGTTATAGTCCAGTATATAGTAGGTTTTGTAACATTTTCATATCCATACAAAAAATAGTTTTTGTATTGCATACTCTACAAGTTCGCTCTCTAGAATAAACCATAATTCAACAAGGTCTGCGATTTTTGCTATAACTCCTTTTTTGGGAGGTTCCAAGCAGTGAAACCTGTAGTAAATGTAGACAAGACACTGAAGAAAATTGTGTACCATTTTAAGACCTTTATTCATTACAGGTACATATTTATTATTGTTGCAAGTTAGGGTTGTTGACTAATCCAAAATTAGTCATGTGAGACTAAAGTAAAGCTTGATGAAAATGCTAATCTCTTGTTTTTGAAGTTAAGGAAGGTCTTCAGGTCTGTGATCAAATACACCAGGTCTGTTACAGAGTTACATGTATGTTTATATTCATGTTTTTATGGTTACATTTTTTCATGGCATGGTACATGCTTGAGGCTACATAATAGTGAGGTTTGACACATGGTCTTGTGTAAGGGTTTATGGTATTTGGTTTATGGAGAGTATGGTGTATTTCTAGAGGTATCTTGTTGGTAAACTTGGTGATATTGTGCATATGGTTGAGAGTTTACTTGATGATTGATGTTTGTGAGTAGATCAGATTTGGATGATGAGATTGATGAGACAAGTTGAGGTGATAGGTTGTTTTGACAGGTTGTGTTGTGCATAATTGATGCACTTGTCTTGGTATAGATTGTTGGTACAGTTTGACAGATTACTTTCTATCTACAAGTTGGGTCTTGTACTTGAGGATTGTATTACTCTTCTCAGTTGGTGTTGAGATCTGTAGGTTGGGTCTTGCATTGAGAGTTGGTGCTCTCTTTGAGTTGGTTCTCATTTCAGTTGGTGTTGATAAACCCCGAGAATTGTACTCTGTAATACAAAAGAAACTTATACATATATCTAGTGTTCATTGTGTTCTTTATTGTGATGGTGAATAGTTCTTTATTATTAATATATTTCATTAAGATATGTTTACATGCAAGCAACTAAGTGTGAATAGAAGTAATGAGTAATTATGTTGTGAATGGTGATGGATAAATAAATTTTTGTAAGTTGTAAAAAGAGCTTCACACTGATTCACCCACCCCTCTCATTGTTATCAGTGTGTCCAGCATGGTGCACATTATACTCTTCCTTCCTTGTAGAACCAACCTATAGCTAAATAGAATGGTGAGGGAGGGATATTCCACCTCTGTGAACAATCTTGGACCAAGAAAGGTGGAATATTTCACCACTGAGTTTATCTCTAGGGCTTGTCCTCCCAAAACCCTCAAAATGTTCCTAGATCAAGAGCTCAAGATGCAAAAATGAAAATGAGAAGAATGAGGAGTGAGGCACCCTCCTTTTCCATTTATACCTCTAATCTAATTCTCACTTGAGTTAATTGACCGCCTTTTAAGCTTATCTCCTTTCTTTTCTTCATGTGTCATTTTCCCACTTATTTCACCTTTTTCCCAAAGTCGCTTTTAAATTATAACATTATTCTTAAGTGAACACTTTGGAGACTCTTAGTCCCCATTTCTCATGAGACTATAGTCTAGTGGGGACATCTAGACTACTAAGTGTTTGTAATCCTCTTATTAAAAGGTGGGGGACATTACAATAATGATGTTTATACTTTAGGGAATTTAGAAGCCAAGATGCAAACTACTAAAGAAATTGACAAAAAGAAATCGTCCAGTAAAAGGTCTACTAACCAATAGACCATTGAAATTTCTACAAGTTCAAATCCAATTATAGAGGTCATTTGTAGTGAAATAAAAATGGAAAAAAATATTTATTCTATTGCCTCTCCTTCGATTACTAAGGAAAAGTTGATAAATGAGGTCCAAAGGGAAGCTTTAAACAGATCCTTATTCAATTGACATCCCAAGCATGGTATGCCTAAAACAAAATATCTCATAGGTTACAAATCTATATTCAAGTTTTGTAAATACTCTGGTTTAGATCTTTGTTTTTTACTTGAATTAATTTGTTTGTTATATTCCATCAAATATGTAGGTGCAAGAAGTCTCTCAAATGATAAAGATATGGCAGTGTGAGAAAACAATAGTTTTCTATGAAATTTTAGTAGCATTGGAAAAGAAAACCAATTTAGAATCATATTCTAGTAATTTTTTTTAGTAGTTTTGACCTAAAGAGATAATTAAATCACCATGGCCACATTGTTCTTAACGTCTAAATTTGATGTATTAGTACTAATATAATCAAGTTTTTAATTGGAACACAATTTTGACACTTAGATACACCTAACAATGGATATATCTGGGTGAAGTGTTTTCATATTTTGCATATTATAGTCTTTGAAGATGGGTCAAATGTGAGGAAGGCTCCTAAAATTATGAGAAAAGGATTAGAGGTGCAATGTCAACACCAAAGTGGTGAGCATTTGGTACATTATGTGGAAGCACAAGTTTACATAACAAACTTTGTATAGTTTGCTATCCTTTCAGAATTTTTTACATGACTAAATTGTGTGCTTACTATTCCTTTTCCAAACCGATAACAAAAGCCATGAAAATTACCATCAAAATGATTGTTTCCTTTACTAATAATAGTTTCTATGCCCATGTTACAGGAAGATAAAAAAAAATCAATGATGGAAATAGGTACATATGTTTCCTTTTAGTTTTCTTGTAGCCTAACACATCTAAAAAACAAAAGACAAACACAATTAATAATTTTCTTCAATGTAATAAGGCACTAACAATCCGTAGTGCACAATTAGACAAATAATCAATAATTTTCTTCAATGTAATAAGGCACTAACAATCCGTAGTGCACAATTAGACAAATAATCAATCAGTAATGCACAATTAGAAAAATAACTAACAATCCGTAGTGCACAATTAGACAAATAATCAATCAGTAATGCACAATTAGAAAAATAATCGATGATGTTGAGTAGTGCAAAATTAGCCAAAATTGCTACCTTTGCTTATTCTTATACCTTTTATGATCTATTGGCTATATGCATGGATACCTCTTGTTGCAAGTTTGCATTGATGTCATCGAGTCCAAGATTTCTAGGAAGGTTTGCGTTTCAATGTCACCAAGTATGATGTTACTTGCATTTTAGGTTGTTGATGCGTGCAAGTAAGAGAGAAGAAGGCAAGCACGAAAATGTGAGAGATTGAGAAGACAAGCTGCAAATATAAACAACAATGAAAACGATGATGGATATAACAAATATGGAAACATCGTATGGGTGACACCTTACATAGCTATGGATGATAACTTGTATGAAGAAAAACATGTGTAGAGAGTATGTGTCAATGCTAAGTAATTATATGAATTTGTGAAAACTTTGAGTAAGATTGGGAAAATGATATCACATTTAATGTCATGAAGTAATGCTAGACTTAATTCTAGAATTACTTAACTTGGGGAAAATTACTCATCAAATATATACTTTAATATTCTAAGGCCAATTAATATCTCAAATTCTAAACTTAAATTAAATTATATAAATATTTATGTTAAATTATATAATTTTTCAAAACTTTGCCTTTAAAAAAAATTTAAAATTTAAAACTTAAATTAAATTATATAAATATTTATGTTAAATTATATAATTTTTGGAAACTTTACCTTTAAATTTTTTTTTAAAAAATCATTGGTTATCGTGCCAAACTATTATTAAAAAGCAAAATCAAATTCAATTGTTATAATCTTTGCAACACGAAGGCTACAAATTAATAATCCATATATGTTATTTGTGTTGTATAGATAAAAACATGTATATATTTAAATTATTATTTATTTACAATGATTTAATTTTTATGTTATATAACATAACATATGTTATATAATATAACATAACATATTTATAATATAACATATGTTATGTTATATTATATAACATAGAGAAAATGAAGTGAAACGTAATTGTGTCTCTTTATATAAATATATAAATATAAATGTTAATACAATCTTTGTACCTTAATAATGTGTACAAATTTATTAACTTTTTGGTGCATTGGTTTGGTTACTTCTCAATTATCACTTTGACTAATTATCTCATTATGAAAAAAATAACAATAACGTTCCATTACATTAAAATTTATTCTTACAACGAAATAATAACTTATAGATTGTTTTGTTTCACTCAATTTTTTTTCCTATCATAGTGCACCTACCTTTAATTAATTTATATAATTTTATGTTTCTATGAATTTATGTATTAAAAACATCTACACAATTCTAAAACATAAAACCTTTTAACAAACTAATAA
>JASDQU010681669.1:71879-83471 GCA_032191745.1 Picea mariana | reverse complement strand
GTTAATTCAGAGTATTCGGATGATGACAATGACTCTTGCACAGGGGCTAGTGATAGTGACTCTACCTCAGAGGATAGTGATGATGACTCTTGCACAGGGGCTAGTGATGCTTGCACGCTTGAGGAGGATGATGACCCTTGTGTAGTGGATAGGCAGCTGGATGAATAGGATGATAGCACTAGTGTCTCAGCAGACATATCACATACCATTGATGACCTTACACCTCAGCAGAGTGGTGACACTAGTGAGGAGTCACATGTGTTAGCACTTATAGATAATGAGCTACCTATGAGGGTCGTGACACATTTGTCACCCTTTCAGACACCCATGATAGCCACGTCACATGAGGAGATCAATGGAATGTCAGATGTGATGGCTGAGCCTATTGTGAGGGTTGCACACCATGGACATGTAGATCCACCGATCCAAGAGGAGATACAGGGAGTATAGATAGGGGACCTTACACATACAAATCAGCTAGAGGAGATTGAGTCACAGTTATTAGAGACTCCATTAGTTGAGCAGATTTCAGAGGTTGATAGGTTGATGGAGCATTTACTTCCAGGATCGGTCTGCAGTGATAAGGATGCACTCTTTAGCAGTCAAGATGACCATAGCATGTGTCTGGACATAGCTATATGGGATCTAGGCACAGATGATAGTAGCAGGTTGAGTGCACTGCTCACACTGGATACAGTATGACTCATAGGGAGCTAGCAGTTGAGGATGATGTGCAGTTACATATGGGAAGACCTAGTGGCACAGTAGATAGCAGGCAGTCCAACACTTTATATTCTGCAGAGAGTGTTGTTAGTGATGGCACTAGTAGTGAGAGGCATGAGGGGGTACCTCAACATGACCATGATCAGGAGCCACACCACTTAGCAACACAGTTGAGAGCCAGTGAGGCTATGATCATGGCAGCCGCCAGGCACATTGATGACATGCAGGCACTGATGGCCGATTGTTGTTGGAGGGCATCCATGGCACATGATAGCCTAGATGAGGCATTTTCCATAGGTGAATTTCACACTCTCTTAGAGAGAATGTCTGTGATGAGGTCAAACTTCTAGCAGTTGTTGACAAACAGGGACTACCTACTGGTGATGAGTGAGATGTATTACCGAGCCTTGAGGGAGCAGGTGTTGGAGATGGTCTGACTCACTCAGGAGTTGGAGAGCACTCGAGGATTCTTGGGAGGCACACAGACAACCCCTCAAGATTCAGAGTCTAGATTAGATGAGTCTCTTGAGGAGATTCGTCGGAGATTCACTTCATCTGTCCTAGTGGACACTTAGATTTATCATTCAGTCACATTGTTAGGAGATGTTGATGATCTAGTAGGGGAGCATCAGATGATGGATGACACTTCCATTTTTCTTCTGAGAGTGGTTGGCCTCCATGTAGAGGTTGATCTAGCAGTACGCCCAGGATCTATGAGATAGCATGAGTCTATGGGGGGCGACATGGGTATGCCGGAGCATACAGTGATGAGTGATAGCTCACAGAGACATGCCAAGATGTACGGTGGGATTCAGAGGGGTATAGTGCCTTGCAGGGAGGAGACACACCTAGGGGAGCATGCAGGTGTCACTCCTTTGCAGCAACACCTAGTTATGAGAGATCACTTTCACCATTTCAGCAGTTGCATGGGAGATGAGAGATGGAGGTTGGTTGAGCAGCAATTGGAGGAGTTACTTCCAGTTGTACTAGATGGTGGAGATATGGTGATGACCATAGGAGAGCATCGATCATGGATACTGATGGACAAGCTTCTGGTCGAATCCTTGGGTTTGACCAAAGCATGTGATGCCTTCCATTTCTATACTCAGCTACAGATATGTCTATTATCCTTTTTCAACACATTTATCATTGACAACAACATGAGAAGGATAGCAGATCAGCATAGAGGGCTCCTGACAGTGATCAGTCTCACACAGGAGAAGTTAGAGGAGGTTGGAAGTGATAAACTTCCAACTTTACCATGGGATCTGGGGGTTCATTTGGCTAGCAAGATATCTAACTACATGATGATCCAGGTTGCACCAGAGAGTCACACACTCCACCTTGGGTTGGGTTGGAGTGGGTCTGCAGGTACTTGTCCTATGGGGCGAGACCTTTTCTTCCATTTGATCATCATGATAGGGCATGGAGATGTTTGGACAGGTACTTCTTCTATAGAGGTGTCTTCAATGATACAGTTTCTGGACAACAGGTCCAATGGTCACAGGTATTTCAGCTGGAGGACCCAGGAGAGGAGGGTACATGATGTATGCAGGGGGCAGGTAGTAATGGTCAGAGTAGCGCAGTGTCAACATGAGGATATTCGACAGAGGTTAGAATGGGACCCAGGGATTGCAGGATTGAGTATTTCATTGATCGACAGGGGAGAGTGGACCATTGTAGGGGAAAGTTATTCTAACTTTCCATTTAGCACAGCGCTTGAGGGTGCCTCACGGAGATCTTGCAGTACCTCATTCTGGCATCATTATGTGTAGTTGATGGAGACCATGTGGATCTTGGTAGAGATTTAGAGGATGGACTCATTCCGAGATGAGGCCATGGGTTAGGTGTAGGAGGTTCACAGGGTTGATATCTTCGAGGATTGTTCTTCACAGAGTATTGCAGTTCACTTTCTGATATCGGATCCAGGGGGTGGAGTGTGCTATTGTTCATCTTTGGATGGGTTCTACTATGTATCCCACAGGTGGACATGTGATCCTATTATTTTACTTTGGGGGATTTGGGTATTGCTTGAGGATAAGCAATTTTCTAGAAGGGAGGACTGTAATGTCCCCACTTTGGGACATCATCACAGGGCAGAGATTTATGATGACCAGAGTAGCCAGATGGATGCTAGAGTGAGTACAGGGGTATTTGAGAGGCATTGTGGGTTCCATCTTGCATTGATGATCATATTCCATAATTATGACCCATTCCGCACAGGTTGGCTTTGGTTTCGTTGCATTCCGATGATTTCCATGATTTTGACTATTTTGAGCTATAAGTCAATGGAATTCACTGAAGAGGTCATTTTGGGCACATTACTTGGAGGAACCTCTTAGTGTAATAGCTCATTGGAATCGGGACGANGAGATTTATGATGACCAGAGTAGCCAGATGGATGCTAGAGTGAGTACAGGGGTATTTGAGAGGCATTGTGGGGTCCATCTTGCATTGATGATCATATTCCATCATTATGACCCATTCCGCACAGGTTGGCTTTGGTTTCGTTGCATTCCGATGATTTCCATGATTTTGACTATTTTGAGCTATAAGTCAATGGAATTCACTGAAGAGGTCATTTTGGGCACATTACTTGGAGGAACCTCTTAGTGTAATAGCTCATTGGAATCGGGACGACTAACACTACGATATGGGATGGCTATAAGTGACTTTCAATGGCCAAGGAAGCCACAAGGAGAGATAAGGAGATTTTCAAAGGTAAAAAGGTTAATTAATTAATTAAAGTGATTTAATTAATTAATTAAATATTAATAAAATGAAAGTCACTTTGGAGGGACAAGGTGAGCCAAAAAGTATAAAGGAAAGGCAAGGGCCTCTTCTCATTCATTCATGCATGATCTTATTTTGATTTTTGGCTTCTAGCTAGTGAGCCCAATATTGGGGGTTTTGAGGGTTTTGACATAACAAACCCTAGAGGATGATTCGGTGGTGAAAGATTCCACCTATCTTGTCCCAAGATTGGTCTTGGAGATGCCATACTCTCCCACACCATTCTAGTTCCATATCTACTCAGTTTTAGGAGGATTCTACATCAGTTTCATGTGCAGATAGAGGGAGGGCGCACCAGTTGAGGGATTCTAGCAAGAGGGGCACACCATCTTTGGAGAGAGATTCGTTGTAGGAGATTGGCAGGGCCGTTGAGGATTATATCACTTGGGTTTTCATTGCAGGGCCTTCGACATCAGATCTAGTGCTTTCTGAGACAGTTTTATGGCTCAGATTATTTCTTGAGCAGTAGGGAGAATTGAAGAGAAGGAGGGCGTTTTTGAGATCCAGATCTAGTCTGTTTGGAGGGGTTACACTTCAGATATGACCCTGAGACTTTACCTAGTGACTTGCAGTGTCCCGATCTATATTTCTGGAGAGTTTTAGAGCATTTGGAGGCCTCCTTCAGCAGGGCCAAATTATCTAGGGTTTCAGTCATCCAGTGGGTCATACCATTCAGTGGGGGATTTCAAATCTATAGAGATTGAGAGGGATCTTGGAGATTCGGTCACCTGGGTTGTTCTTACCATCACCCGATCTATCAGTTGGCATATTTATTAGGGTTATTGGACACTTTTGGCAGCAGGGCCAAATTATCTAGGGTTTCAGTCATCCAGTGGGGTGCACCATTGAGTGGGGGATTTCAGATCTACAGAGATTGAGAGGGATCTTGGAGATTCACTCACCTGGGTTGTTCTTACCATCACCTGATCTATCAGTTGGCATATTTATTAGGGTGATTGGAAACTTTTGGCAGTAGGGCCGAGTTATTGAGGTTTTCAACCTTCTATTGAAGTGTGGCATTCTTCAGCTAGAGAGTTTGGCATTCAGATCTGCTTGTATTGATCTTCATTTCTCATTTAGCCTTTGGAGGCATCTTTGTATTAGCAGGAGCATTTTGTAGCAGATCTTATCTATCTTGGCCATCTATTGAGCATTCCAGATCGGCATCTTCATTGTAGCAGGTTTCTCTATTTTACAAATAAAGAAGAATTGAGATGTTTGGGCTTGTCTATCTTATTGCATATGGTTGAGGTATGTTCCATGGTTATCTATTTCTATTATTTTCTGCATACACACATATAAACACATATACAAGGTAGATCAACAAAGTGTTTGACGAAATACCTCACTCAGAAAAAGTTTTAAAAAGACACCAAAACAGTGATGATCCTTGCATAGTGGCTTGGGATCATTACATTTTAGCTTTGCCTCAAAGGCTTTTTTCCCCATAGACGCCCACATATGCATGCCTGTTCATCCCACAGTCATGCACACATGTGCGCCTGTCAACAATATAGAGGTGCACACATGCGCCTTTGTCACACACACATACATGCCTTATTGGACGATTGCTTGTTACACAGTTGCGCACACATGCGCAACTGTCAGGAACACAACCATGCATGTATGCACAGCTGTGATTCAAATAGGCGTGCACCCAATGCATGCATGTTTTCCTCACTTGAGCACCCCCATGCGCAACTGTCCAAGATACAGTTGTGCACTCATGCATGAAAATCCTTTGATCGCATGTGCACTAGGGCCTCCCACTCACAAAATCCCCCTGTACGACCCCCATACAGCCCTGCCCAAAAAACAAAACCTCAAGTCTTATGCAGGAGGATACGACAACCAACCTGAAACTCGCAGATCATGAAACAATTGCCTCAATCTCCTAGAATCTCCAAATCTCCTCTCAAATCGCTCGTCCACTCAATAATACAGCAGGTACAAATGAGGTGGCAATGTGGGCCCTACAACTATATATAGTCCCTTTTTCCAAACTTCCATACTCAATTTCGGGAGCTCCAAACGTTTGTTTTTCGATCCGTCTTCAGCCACGGGACCAGAATCCCGTCACCTACACATTCATATTCCCTGGGCCACCTTCCATCCTCGACCCCTGGGAAGCATTTTTTTCTCATACTCACACTTAGGTACACATGCTCACATTCACATCTCATTGAATAACTATTATATGTTTGTTATCTTCAGATATTGTTCATGTCGGGTATTTAGTTTTCATGTGTGCAAGTACTTGGTCATCCTCCATCAATGCTACCCCTTCAGGTATATCATCGATACTGGCATGCAGTCATTCCCTCTTAATATCATTTGCATCTCTAATAACACCCTCTTCCATTTACCTTTAGGGTCCATATATCTGGCTCTATAGTACTGTCACCTCCACTACATTTTGGTACTGTCACCCGGTAGCACTCTTCCCCACATGAGTTGTCCCATTCATATTCCCCCTTGGCATTTCGACACTCATGCTGTTTTCACCATTTAGGGCTTGGAGTCCCGCTAGTCTTATGCATTTTTCGATAATCAGCTGCATAATCCTTCTCCTCATTTTGATATCCTACCCAATGGAATCCTAGGATATGCCATCATGGTTCTATTTTGACTTCACTTCCGCAGTATCATTCACCATCCATTTTCACCACAATCAATTTTCCCCTCTGCAGATTTTCCTCCATTCACTTCCCTAATACAGAAACCCACCTATGGGGCCCCCACCCTCCACCTGTTTCCCAAGCAATTTGTGCCATCATTGGTCAAGCCATCTATACACTCATCCAAAATTATTCTTTATCCATTTGATAATTGTACAAAGCCTTTGTTTCAAGCCTTTACATAGCTTTTTGTCATCACTTTTGGCGACTTTCTTCCTTTGGCAAAGAAACCCATGTTTCCCTTGGTTGGGGCATCCATTATCTTATACTCTTGTTGACATCATCCATGAATCTCGAGTATCTCACCATATATGTACCCTCAACCTCTGAGTTTATTCACTTTGTCATGCCTCTGGCACCATTTAACCCATGCCTAGTCATCCTCCTGACGCTAGGTTCAGTTTCACGGTTGCTTCCACACCCCCTTTACCCCCAGCCAAGAGCAGTCTCAAGTCTCACCACTTCCTGACTTCGTCCATGTCACTCATCAGTTTCTGATCTTACCCAGTGGATTTCATGAAGCCCTCCACTTCTTGGAGTCATGTATCACTTTCTGTCGACATCAACATAGTTTCCAGACGAGCAATCGTATCTTGACTCTCATTACCTTCACAATGAGGAGTCTCGGAAGACATAGTGAAAACCATCATTTCTCTCTACTGTCATTGGCCCCCATGACATTTGGCTTCAACACTTTATCATGTTGTGGTGGGTCTTACTTTGAGACTATTGTAGTTGTTTTTATATTTTCCAAAGACCTCTGAACATTGTTAGGCCATCAATTCCTGCGAATCAACGACACTTCTCATAGGTGTCATCACCCCTTTTTAGAGTTTGTTCACCATCCAAATTGTCCTGTACTATTATCAACACACCCTCGAGGGAACTGCAGTCATCTCCACCAACAAACAACTTCATTTACTGTATTACACATTTTTGGGTTACATGACAGGAGCATGGGGCATGCCCACCTCGTTTGTACATAATTTTATTTTTTACACCTTGCAAAAGGTATGGGTCCTACAGGTTCCCCTCTCCCTCCAATGGGTCATTCTTGACACTCTCCTCATTTCTCTTTCTTACAATGGTACTCTCAGTAGAAGAAACATTGATGAATTTCGGCTATACGTATGCTCCTAACCTCATCCATCAGGGGGCATCTGTTATCACTAAAATTTCGTCCACAAATGGTTACAGAAATACAACATCTCCAAACATCTATTAGTTCATCCATGGACCAAAAATGCATTTCCAAAAGGTCCAAAACTATACAACCAGTGATAAAATCATCATGTGCTAAGACTACACAGGGAGCGCGCACACATGTGCCATCCAGAAACACAAGAAAAGTGCACATGCACGACTATGGACGCAAAAAACCACACATCCCTCAGAACGATGCATTTATGATATTGGTCAGCCTTCCACCCACTTCTAGTTCAGCTTCCAAGTCAATTTGACACCCAAATCTCAGCTGAATCTGACTGGGGGGCTGGTCAAAGACCTAAGGGTGCTCTAAAAGACCCCTTTTTCACACTAAAAGCAAGTTGAATAATGCCTCAAAGTTATGGTATTAAAAGAGGCCATGGATGCACTACATCTTCAAGAATTCATTTGTATTGTTATGCTACCTATATTCTCTTGGACGATCCTCTTTCCTTATCAAGAGCATACAAGAATCATTTCATTTGAGCTATTCACATCACCTCTTGAGTGAATGAGCTGGGGATTTCTTCACCATTTCCTTCAAGTTTGCTAGTTGTAAGAAGAGCTCAATATTTGGGGGTTCAAGAGCCCTCCCTTGGAGGAAGAGGGGACCAATAAGTCTCCCTTTCTCTTTGGTGTTTTGTTTCCACTAATACAATCCTTTCCATTGGTGGCATGAATGTTGTCTATTGCTTGTTCTAATGTCCTTATGCACTCTAGTTTAATTTCTTTTATTGTTCTTAGTTTAGTCTTTTGTTTATATTATATGCTTGATGTTTCTAACTCTTACATTCACTGTTGTATTTCCTAGCTAACCCAACTAGGCTTGTAAGAATTTTCATTTTTCTCATTTAGGTGACAAAGGAGACACAACAAAGACTTTGACACAGACACACATCATTTGTGTAATTTTAGGAAGCTTA
The DNA here is from genome assembly GCA_032191745.1 of Picea mariana. NCBI lineage: Eukaryota > Viridiplantae > Streptophyta > Pinopsida > Pinales > Pinaceae > Picea > Picea mariana. Next base: position 75,148 of record JASDQU010681669.1, on the reverse strand, counting down.
AAAAATTGGTACAGTGGAAGAATACATCGCTTCTTTTGAGAAATTGGCTTTCTGAAATGAAGGTGTGTCTAACACCTTCTTCCATGAATTCTTTATCTGAGCTCATGTCATAATGGCTTTCCCCCAAACCTAGCTTGAAGATACTCACCGCGCCAAGGAAACATAATAGGTAGTCTCTTCTCAAATTATAAAGCCATCCTTTATTCCATGTTCTCGACACACCAATCCAGCCCCTCATTCCTGTCCTCTTAAGATCCAAAAATTAACCCGAGCAGGAATGGATGAAAACCAAATTAAATCTATTTTCTATAACTGTGATGGAAAATATTTTCCAAGCCACAAATCTAAGGAGAAAAATATTTTTTGGCCATTTTTTAGGACATTTATGAAGAGGATGGTGATGTTTCCCCTTCCAAAGTATTTCCCTAGGCCAATGATCATAGCCCACCCTATGATCCACCAGAATTTGAACCATGTATCTATCTGAATTCTCTCACTGATATTTCCTCTCCCTAAACCCTTAAGTTAATTAACTATATCATGCATCGAAAATTCATTATCCTAGTTAACAATGGAAACACTTGTAATTTTATTCATCATCGAATTGATCAAGAGGACCTTATTCTATATATTTGCAGTCAATAACTTTCAAATCATGATTGTTAATGGAGCTTCTATGATATGTGGGGTTCATTGTGAAAATCTACATGTTGAATGTATGAGATGACCCGAGTTCTACCTTATTTCTCCAATAAAACCATTTTCACCATCAACCCTTCAAGTAAACTAGAAGGCTACACCACACACATAGTGGACAGTGTAGTCTCACCTGAGATGGCTTATGGGTGACTATAGGATGTAGATGTCTACAGTCATGGAAGTGGTTGGGGATGTTCCTTTTACTTCTATTTCTACTTAACCATGCATTCTACTATAGTATTCATCAAATCCATTAATTCATTCATTCATAATATTCATTCTACACACATATTCTAGTGTGTGCTATAATTAACACCATTCATTCATCTATCCATTCAACCATAATTACAAAAATAACCAAAAGCATTTAGACATATTGCAATGCAAGGTTTTATCGTGGTTCACCCCTCTGGGGCTACGTCCATAAATATCTTCTTCTTATTTCTTTTTCTTCATCAAAATAGCGTTGCGTGCATTACATCATAGGATAGTAGAGAGTAGTGAGGTAGACAGTGTTGCACCAAGCTCCACAACTTATGACCTGACCCTCAACTACATCTCAATATTGACTCCATCTGATCTCCACAACTCTCAAAAACTCAGACTCATAAGGGTTCTTCAAAAGTAAGTACTTCACACCAAAAAGGGACTAGGATGATAGACTCATATTAAGATCATAATACTACTTCAATTTACCTCATACATATTCTATTTATACTACAAAAATGGGTTAAAACCCTTACATTATGACTCCAAAACCCTAACCATAGCATGGATAGGTTTGTCCACATATCCACCAGATTTTTGCAAATCCTGTCATGCGCTACTTCCTTTTCCCTTTGTCACGCTGATATTCCTTCTTTCTCGGTGTGTGCTACTCCATTTGGTCCATGATTATTTTCTTACTGCGCTTACTCTGAAAAATTACTACTTCAATAGCCCCCCAACACTAAATTGTGGCTCATCCCGAGCCACTCAAGTCGTGTCTGCCTCCTGCACTAATTTATGCAAATATTGAAACTTTTGCGCCAATTCAAGTCCTTTTGCCTTCATCTGTGCATTCTTCTCTGTGAGGGTCTCTATGACTTGCGCTGTAACGTGATCCTTCAACACTTGTATGCTTTCTATGTGTGCTCGTTCCATGTTGTTTTTCTTTTTTTCTAGTGCTGTTATCATTTTTTCTACTTGTTCTTGTAGGGGCTCCAATTGATCTTGTCTGACCTATCGTTCCTCTTGGACTGATTTTACTTCTACTTGCAGGTTTTTCATTTCCTACGCAGCCCTCAGTTTCTCTGAGATGGGCATTGTCTTCTTCCTCTGCTTTAGATCCTGGACTGTTGTATTCGTATTTTCTTCTTTCTGCTCCATATTGTATAAATGACCTACAATCAATTGATAATCTGTAGCTCTTGCTACCAATTTCTTCTTCTGCGTAGTAGTAATTTCTCTTGGTGAAACTCATGTACTCAAAAACTCAATAATGTCAACAAAATACTCATCAGCTATATGTACTAAAAACAATTGTGCATCTAGAAAGTTGTCTTCCAAATTGCTTGGTTCTTCTCCATTAGTATTTCTTGAAAAATGGTTAGGTCTTGCATTCAATCTTCCCAGATTCACCACAACTTCAAAGTCACATTCCTAAAATAATAATAGCCATCTTCATATCCTTCCCCCCAACACTGGCTTATTGACTAAATATCTTAGGGATGAATGATCTGTAAACATTTTGAAGTGTTGTCCTAACAAGTAATGTCTGAATTTCTGTAATGCATAAACCATAGATAAACCTTCTCTTTCTGTAGTATTGTAGTTCTACCATGAATCTGACATCTTCCTGCTTGCAAAATCTATGGGGTGATCTATATCACCTTCTCCTGGATGGGTTAATACTGCTCCTAATGCTATTGCATATGCATACACATGCACATAAAATTTCTTTGACCAATCTGGAAACACTAGAATTGGCGTAGTGACCATCTTTTCCTTCAAAATATCCAAACTCTTCTCCCACTCATCATTCCACTGGTACTTGATATCCTTCTTCAGTAAATTCTCCATTAGTGCATTGATCTGTGTGTATCCCCTTATTAACTTCTTGTAATATTCTATATGGCTAAGTGTACTCTTCAATTTCCACATTGACTCCAGTGGTGGTAAGTTAACTATGACAACAATTTTAGCAAGATCAACCAGTAGACCTTGTTTACACACCACATGTCCTAACAAAATACCAAAAGGTGCGCTGAAAATAAATTTTTTGATATTCAATGAGATATGACATTGTCTACACATGTCCAACATTAGTCTTAGTACTATAACATGGTTCTTTAGTAAACTAAACACTATCCAGTCATCCAAGTAAACCTCCAAAGACTTATGAATGAAATACTTAAAAGCTACTAATACTACCCTTGAGAAAATGGTTGGAGCATTCTTCAATCCAAATGGAATAACTGTATACTAAAATGATCCCCATTTTGTAGAAAATGTAGTCTTATGTCTATCTTCTAGTGCAATCATGATATGATGATACTCTGAAAACCCATATGTGAATGCATAAGATTCTT